>VDFB02134320.1:0-21163 GCA_007258455.2 Sequoia sempervirens | reverse complement strand
ACAAAAGGAACATAAATGGAAAGCATATTTTTGGGTGATGCAAGATTTCCCTCACACAACTAGATGCCCCTGCATCACATATGATAGAATTGAGTGGGACTTTGTACTTTTGGTTTTGAAGGCCTTTGGGTTCCCCAAGCCCTTTTTCCATATGGTCAAAACCCTCTTCCAAGATGCAGTTGCTCAGGTAGAAGTCAATTGAGTTCTTACTCAAGAAATATCCCTTGAAATATCCATAAGACATGGGTGCCCACTTGCACCAACATTATTTGTAACAGTTTCAGATGCATTGCACTATGTTTTAAGGGAGAGATCAATAGTTCTAAGGGTAAAGGGCATCATCTTACTAGATAAAAATGAGCTCCTAAATCTACAGTTTGTTGATGACACCTCAATTCTTATGAGCCTAGATGAGGATAATCTTGCAAATCTAATGGGGAAACTATATATCTTATGCCTAGCTTTTGGGGAAAAAGTTGCTCCTTCAAAATCTTTCCTTTTAGGATGGAAAGAAGAACCCCTAAATTGGGTTAATAAATTTGGACTTCAATGGGGTGGAGTCCAGAAGCTGGTAAGGTATTTGGGTATCCCCTTTGCTGTGGATCCCAATATAAAGGAGATGAGGCTTTGGATAAGGGACAAGATAGAAAAGAAATTGCCAAGTGGGATAGGAAATTTTTATCTTTGGCTAGTAGGATTCAGGTCTGCCAAAAGATACTTTCATCCTACATCATATACTTTGAATCTATTTGGTTTTTCAATTCATACTAGATTAATGATATTTAGAAAAATGATAAGAGCCTTCTTGTGGTTAGATGGTAAAGGCAAGAGGAAAAGGCACTCGATGAAATGGGAATGGTGCACTATTGAAAAACTTAAGGGAGGCCTGGGGCTAAAATATTTGAGGTTGCAAGGTATTGCTCTGGTTGCAAAGTGGGTGATTAGAGCATTGGAAGGAGGGTCCGAGCCTTGGAAGGTGTTAATTAGACAAAATATTCATAGTGTTGTCCCAAAACATGCAAAAACATGGAAATATCTACCACTCAATGATGTTCTTAGTAGTGAATGGACTATGTTACTTGTAGGGTCCAATGTCTTCAGAACTATTTGGAAAGCCTGGAAGATAATGAAAATATGCCTAACTAACTGCCACTTCACCAAAAGTGATAATAGGATCAATATGGGCCCAATCTGTATATGTTGCTTCTACTATACTTAATATGAAAAAAATGGGATTAATTAGGCTTTTAAATGCATCATTGGGTCAATTAGAGGCTTAATTAAGCCCAACTTAATTAAGGGACCCAAACATAGTGTGAAAATGTAAATGTGTACATTTTATACACTACACTTCTTTATATGGTAGTCATCTACTTATAATGTCCTTATTGTTGAGTTGATCATCCAGTTTATATAGTCTTTAATATATTAATCTGAGTATAAAGCCGTAGACATCATTTCAAAGCCGCATTTTTTTTCACCTTTTGCTTTTTGATGAAAATACTGAAAATGATATGTCTCGGCGTATAATATATAGATTAATATATTAAGATATATAAGCTAGTAGCATTCGCAACGCGCAATGTAAAATAAGAATTTATCACTTATTTTATTTGAAAATATATACATCACTTAAAAATGTTATGTTTCTAAAGATTTTAGTCTTTTTTCTTCTGATTTTCTTTTGGCGAGTTGCTTTCCTATCTTCATTTTTTCATAACGATCATATGTAAATGGTGGTGAGATTCTAATTCCATCCAAAGACTTAACACTTGATATAGCAACAAATGTTATTCCTGCCCTTTCTCTTGGTCCTATATCAATTGTTGCCTTGGAAAGAGTTAACCCTTGTGATTTGTGGATCGTTAGTGCCCAAGCCAATCATAGGGGCAATTGATGTGTGCGGCCCCTTTGTATTGGTGAAATTGGAATTAAATTTGGAGATGCATCTTCAAAAGGAATTCCAGAGTAATTATCAAATTCAACCATAACATATGTAGGTGGATCTGGTGGGCCACATCCAGGTTTGTATATGATATTTCTGATGTATCCTAAAGCTCCATTCACAAGACTTGCTTAGTGAACTTACATGTAATTCAGATCAAAACATTTTTGACCAACATGCAATTCAGATCAAAACATTTTTACCAACTGAATTATGTTTATATGGAGTTTGATTCAAATGCAGATGAGTATGTATTTGCGGGTCCACTATTGGAGATAGATGAAGGAAACATTATATTATTTGATTATATTATTAGATAAATAATAATATTTTAGTTTATTTATTATAAAAATATAATATAAGTTATGGTTAGGGGTCAAACATGGTTAGGTTCAAACTTTTATTAGGGTTAGGGTTAGGGTTAGGATTAGGGTTACAGTTAGTATTAGTATTAGTATTAGTATTAGGGTTAGGGTTAGGGTTAGGATTATTTTTAGGATTAGGGTTTGGGTTAGGGTTAGGAGATATAGTTAGAATTAGGGTTAGGTGAAGATTGATTTCCAAACATTTATTAAATAATTTATTAAAAATACAAATTAAATATTAATTTTTTATTTATATAATTATATAAAGTATGTAGAGATTTATCAAGGCATCTAATTTTTTCAATCATGAAGATCATAATCAATTTTCATATATATATATATATATATATAATTGCTATTATCATTTGTATAACATGATTTTTTTTCTAAATCATTTAAAATTTGAAAATAAAAATTGGATAAAATGTGTAAAAAAACTTTAAAAATTTGCTTAAAAATATTGTAACTTATATTTTAAGCACATGTAATATTTCGTATAGATTTGGCACACATCCACTTAAAAAATATATTTAATACCACACATTTAAAAAAACCATGTACATTACAAATAATGAGTAGCATAATGGAAGTCTTGTATGTTGCCACACATCCTCTTCAATTTTTTTTTTAAAGTCTTCAAAGTTTGTAAATGTAAGAAGTATTGAAGGTCAAATAAAAAGGGATTATAGTAATAACATCTCATTGTAATGGTGTAAATACATTACAAATTCTTCAGCAATGAGATCGGTATTATGACCTTTATTTTCATAGTGATCTTTATATACGTCTTTGAGCATATTTGGAAATGCACCTACTATAGTATATGCTTCATGAACTTTTTTTGCAACAACTTCCATTGTCATTATTTCTAGTTCCTCAACATCATCATCGATCATTAAGCTTGTATTTTCAATTTCTTTGACAATGTTATTGCAACACTCTAAAACTATTCTTGCACATTTGTCGATAGGGGTTTCAACAAAATCATTTGACCTTATAGAGGCAGTTGGGCTTTCAACTATGATTTCTGATTCGTTCCGTGACATTTTTAATTAGATTATTCGCTGATAATAAAAGAACAATAAAATTAAGGTTAGCAAACATAAAGAAAGTGCATGCTATCAAAGTAAGTCACTTTAGATTTAATGGAATTGATATATATAGACACAATTTAATGGAATACAACACCCTCATAAAATAGGGTTGCCTTCTATTTTCTACACATACCATTTCATAGTAATATTCACTTTTAATTGAAAAATATATTAAATTTTGAATCCAAATGAGAATTGAACCCACAACCTTACGATTATAAACAAAACACACTAATCCATTGCACTACATGTTTATTTTGATTTTTTTATGATTACACAATGAGAGTTGAACCCATAACCCTTCAATTACAAATCAAATATATTAATCCATCACACTATTTGCTTGTTTTTGTATGTGATATATTAATCACATAATAGATATTTTATTAAAAAATTATTTACTTGCTTATAAATAAATATTATAATGTAAGCATTAAAAACATTTTAATGCAATTAACTTTTTTACCCTAAAAGAATAAAACTAAAAACAATTAATAATACATTTATATTTTACATTAAATTACTTTCTTATTTTCTACACATACCATTTAATAGTAATATTCACTTTTAATTGAAAAATATATTAAATTTTGAATCCAAATGAGAATTGAACCCACAACCTTACGATTATAAACAAAACACACTAATCCATTGCACTACATGTTTATTTTGATTTTTTTATGATTACAATTATGTTAATTAATAACCTTTTCCATAAAATTAGTAATAAATAAATAAATTAAAAAATATATTAATTTTTAAACCCACAATGAGAGTTGAACCCATAATCCTTCAATTACAAATCAAATATATTAATCCATTGCACTATTTACTTGTTTTTGTATGTGATATATTAATCACATAATAGATATTTTATTAAAAAATTATTTACTTCATTTTAATGCAATTAACTTTTTTACCCTAAAAGAATAAAACTAAAAACAATTACTAATACATTTATATTTTACATTAAATTACTTTCTTATTTGTAATTGAAAAGCATTATAATAGAATTACTTTTTTACCCTAAAAAGAAAAAAACTAAAAAAATATTTACTTTCTTATAATAGATATTTTATTAAAAATTATTTACTTGCTTATAAATAAATATTATAATATAAACATTATGAAATTAACTTTTTCACCCTAAAAGAATAAAACTAAAAACAATTAATAATATATTTATATTTTACATTAAATTACTTTCTTATTTGTAATTGAAAAGCATTATAATATAATTATTTTTTTACCCAAAAAGAATAAAACTAAAAAATTATTTACTTTCTTATAATATATATTTTATTAAAAATTTATTTACTTATAATAAAACAAATATTATAATGTAACCTACTTTTTTTCTCTCACGGTATTTATCTGCACCTCTGTATTTATTCGCACTATTTGCACCTCTATATTTATTCGCACTATGTATTCCTTGCACCTCTGTATTTATTCGCACTATTCCCGATAATAATATGTTTTTTATTCCCACTATTTACTTCCTATTTATATGAGTTCCAAAAGCTATGACCGAAACGTATACTATTTCATATCTCTTTAGTTGTCGGCTTTTAATTAATTAGTTGGAAAATTTATGACGGAAAATATATAATATTTAATAAACGCTTTGGTTGTCGGCTTTTACTTTTTATAAGTTAACATTTTTTTTTTACACGGTCACGCTCCACCCGTGTCAAGCCATCGAGGGTTACGCCTTGCTTAATTCAGTAGTTTATATCTTAATATATTAATCTATATATTATACACTGAGACATATCATTTTCAAAGCGTATTTTTTTCACCTTTTTGCTTTTTGAATTTAAAAAATACGCCTCGAAAATGATATGTCTCGGCGTATAATATATAGATTAATATATTAAGATATATAAGCTAGTAGCATTCGCAACGCGCAATGTAAAATAAGAATTTATCACTTATTTTATTTGAAAATATATACATCACTTAAAAATGTTATGTTTCTAAAGATTTTAGTCTTTTTTCTTCTGATTTTCTTTTGGCGAGTTGCTTTCCTATCTTCATTTTTTCATAACGATCATATGTAAATGGTGGTGAGATTCTAATTCCATCCAAAGACTTAACACTTGATATAGCAACAAATGTTATTCCCATTGGTCCTATATCAATTAAGTTGCCTTGGAAAGAGTTAACCCTTGTGATTTGTGGATTGTTAGTGCCCAAGCTAATCGTAGGGGCAATTGATGTGTGCGGCCCCTTTGTATTGGTGAAATTGGAATTAAATTTGGAGATGCATCTTCAAAAGGAATTCCAGAGTAATTATCAAATTCAACCATAACATATGTAGGTGGATCTAGTGGGCCACATCCAGGTTTATATATGATATTTCTGATGTATCCTAAAGCTCCATTAACAAGACCTGCTTAGTGAACTTACATGTAATTCAGATTAAAACATTTTTGACCAACATGCACCAGATCAAAAACATTTTACCAACCTAATTATGTTTATATGGAGCTTGATTCAAATGCATGAGTATGTATTTATGGTCCACTATTGACATAGATGAAGGAAATATTATATTATTTTGATTATATTATTAGATAAATAATAATATTTTAGTTTATTTATTATAAAAATATAATATAAGTTATGGTTAGGGGTCAAACATGGTTAGGTTCAAACTTTTATTAGGGTTAGGGTTAGGGTTAGGATTAGGGTTATGGTTAGTATTAGTATTAGTATTAGGGTTAGGGTTAGGGTTAGGATTATTTTTAGGATTAGGGTTTGGGTTAGGGTTAGGAGATATAGTTAGAATTAGGGTTAGGTGAAGATTGATTTCCAAACATTTATTAAATAATTTATTAAAAATACAAATTAAATATTAATTTTTTATTTATATAATTATATAAAGTATGTAGAGATTTATCAAGGCATCTAATTTTTTCAATCATGAAGATCATAATCAATTTTCATATATATATTTAATTGCTATTATCATTTGTATAACAGGATTTTTTTTTCTAAATCATTTAAAATTTGTCATTGGGTCAATTAGAGGCTTAATTAAGCCATCAATTATATATACCATTAGAAATGCACCTAATAGGTATAAGGTAACTTAATATATTAATTCATATATTATATAGACAATATATTAAGTTAATATATATATAGATTTAATATAGATTTAATTAATCTATAATTAAATGCAACCTAATGATAAGTAAATATATAAATTTAATATCAATTATATAAGGTATATGCATATTAAGGCATTTAGGTCACTAGAGGCTTTAATTAAGGCAAATATATTAATGCATCATTGGGTCAATTAGAGGCTTAATTAAGCCCAATTTAATTAAGGGACCCAAACATAGTGTGAAAATGTAAAGGTGTACATTTTATACACTACACTTCTTTATATAGTAGTCATCTACTTATAATGTCCTTATTGTTGGTTAATTAATTATTAATTACACTTTGCATAAGTTTACTTAGGTAATTATTTAATTCCTAAGTTATAGGTTTTATCCTTATCTTATTGAGCTATCTTGTTGCTCAAAATAAGATTAGGTTTAGGAATCTTTTCTTTTATAAAGAAAATTATCTCTTGTATTATTTTGGTCTTTTCGAATATATCAAATTGCATATTTTTATGCAAAGCTTCTGCTTTTTCGTTTTCCTCTTCTGTGGAAGGTCTATTTTGGTTTGCAATCAGATCTTGGTTTTCTAACATGGTATCAGAGCCTCGATTCACAGCCTCTTCTCAGCATTTTCAAAGGAATACAATGCAGAGCTCGTTCGAGGTCCCTCGAGGGTTTCAATCCTTGAGTATCTTTATGCAGCGTCTTGGATCAGATCGGGGTTTTCCGTTGGATTCAGAGCGCTGGAAAAAGTCAGAAATGGCTTTATTTCATTGATTTTCATCACCGCTTGCCGACCGCTGGTAGTTTCGAAGCTCGATTTTTTAATAGATCCGGGGTCAGCTCGATTAAAGAACTTTTAAATTCAAACGACCTTGCCATTGATTCACACCAACCAAAAACCCCTATTTCCATATAAAATTTAGCGATTTGGACACCGCCATCCCAAGAAGCAAAAATTTTTTGCGTCTAAGGGCTATAATGGCCCCGTGCACAGTTTATGAGGCTCGATTTTCGAGAAAAATTCAAAAAATTCAAAAAAAAAAAAAAAACCAGCCAATATTTTTGCGTGGCTAGTATAAATGGAGGCCGCCACCCACCCACCACTTGGCGGCCTCTCACCGGCCATCGTCGAGCCACCGCCACCAGTGGACTTTTTTGAAGCGCCACCTCCTGCACAGTCAGCCTCCGCAGGCTCCGTCGTGGTCACTTGGGCTTAATTAAGGGTTCAGCTTAGCACCCCCGCCGGGACATCTGTACCCCCACTCTGGCCATATGAGCGACTGAGGGCTTTGGCCTTTGTCCCAGTGTGCTAGCCCCTGGTCCTGCATGCAACCAGGGGCCGAATATTTTTAGCCCCTGAGGGCTGTAGGGAACCTTATTGGCCAAATCAGACCTTTTTGGAGCAGTTTCGTGGAAACGATCATAACTTTCACATACAGCGTCATTTTTTTGCAAACAAGATATCGTCAGAAAGTTGTTTTCAAGCTCTACACAATGGTGTAGGTCTGATTTTCTGGTTTTTCTTTTTTGATGTCTTTTTCAGCCTCAGAAGTCAGATGTTTCCTTTTTCAGTCTGGGACGCATATCTTTTCACTCACTTATCTATTTTTTGCAGCGTCGGAAAGCTAGTTTTGGCCTCTATGCAGATCTGAGGTCATTTTCAGAAAATGTGTAACTTATTTTAGGCATGCATTCATTTTTGTTTCGTGTGCTAGGTTTGCATTTTCGATTATGTTTCTATAATTTTGCATCATCTCCTTATGCAATCATTGGGTATTGTAATAAAGAACTGATATAAAGTTCCATTAATGGGGGTTCTTGCATCCATCTTTCATATTGGTGACAACTCACATGAGTTTGTCTAGTTCCTGTTGTCTCCTTCTGGCTTCTTTCTTGCTTAGCTGGACACATCTTTGGTTTGCTTCGGTTCACACTTCAGTTGGGATTTTACGGTTCTTGATCTGCATTGGTTCAGATCTTTCTCATTTGAAGGCCATGGTTTTATGGTTAATGTTCCAGAATCTTGATGGTACTCATCCTATGGGAAGTTTTAGTTTTAGTTTGGCATCGGCTTTGAGAGACACAACTTCCAGATTTGTCATCATTATGGGTCCATTCATCCTTTCATCTACTGTTGCTTACAGATTCCAAAGTTGATCCATTATGTGAGTTTCCAATGTTCCTTGGCATCAGGTCTACTGTTGCATTTGTGATTCTGATTGGTATTTTGCAAACAGAACTATCTTTCCTTGCTTGCCGGATTTGGGGTTCAAGTGTTGCTTCATCAGAGTTCTTCCAGTGCTTCTTCGCAGCAGTTCATCTCTCTGAGGGGGGGTTTCCCACTGGGTTTTCTCTCTCTTTGCATTTGTACATGAGTACCTGATCAGGCCTTGTTGTTGGGACTCATATTTGCATAATAATCTACTTCTCCCTAAGTTGCATTTATGGGGGGTGTTCGTGTAATTAATTATTAATTACACTTTGCATAAGTTTACTTAGGTAATTATTTAATTCCTAAGTTATAGGTTTTATCCTTATCTTATTGAGCTATCTTGTTGCTCAAAATAAGATTAGGTTTGGGAATCTTTGCTTTTATAAAGCAAATTATCTCTTGTATTATTTTGGTCTTTGTGAATATATCAAATTGCATGTTTTTATGCAAAGCTTCTACTTTTTCGTTTTCCTCTTCTATGGAAGGTCTATTTTGGTTTGCAATCAAATCTTGGTTTTCTAACAGTTATATGGTAACAATCACCATTTTTTTAACTATCACAAACCTACTATTGACATGTCCTATGTAAAATTTTCATGACTATTGTCGTAGCTCATCATGATATAAGTGTCTGCCCCTTATTAATAGCAGATGATTATCTTATGTTCTTTCAATGCTATCTTCACTATGAGCTTTTGGAACTTCATATTGATGGTCCTTTCATATAAAAACTATTTGATGCTTGCAATATCTTATCTTTCGATGCTACTAAATCCCTTAAATATTACTATACAATGATTTCATAGGTTATCTTCATTTCCTTATGACTATCCTATGCTCCATGATGATTGCTTATTTCATGGACTATCAATTTCCTTCTAAAAACTTGTGTCTCTCCATGATCTCTCTTGGTGTTGACCTCAAAAATCATTCATGAAAACCAAATCTTAGATCAAAATTCATGTATGGTCTATCACCTACTTATCACCATAGTCTTTTGTAGGTGTGTGTATTTCTTGTGAACAAGGTTTGTCACTATATCATGATATGTAGACTACCCTCTTATCCTCTGAACAATCTTGCAATTGTTGAACAACTCACTCATGTTTAGGAATGTCACTTTGAGGATTGTAACATTTTTCACTTGATGATTGTAACCTTGGTGTGGGATATATTTTAGGCCTTAATCACTAATATCTTTTACCTTGTGCTACTTGAAATTTTTCATTGACTTATGAACACCCTCCCTCTAAGGTTTTTAATTTTGTCACTATGAACCGTGGATTGGAAACCTTTGACACACCCAATACTATACTAGTGACTATCCCTTGTTGCTATGTTCACCTATGATTGGCTTGTCATAGGGGTTTTACCTTCAAAGTGACTACCCTCTAATTCACTGTCACTTTGAGATAATCTCATTAGGGCTGTGAATTATATGGCCATCCTCAACTTTAAACTTTCATCCTAAACCCTAACCTAGTTCTTAGCTATGGTTTGGATTATTAGTTTTGTTTATGGATGCCATTTTTGATATTTTGTGAGCTATTGACTTTTTTATAGTGGTTGTCCATTATTTAATGGCGATTCTCCATTCTTCATGCATGAGACTCTAACATCATAGGTCTATCTTTTATCCATAAATATCATGCTTCTTATAATCATCTATCATATTGACCCTTCTTGTGGGTTTTGATCTAACTTTATACATCCACAACTTTACAATATAATCAACAACCTTTGAATGGAAACAAGATGTAGATTCCATAGGCCTTCATGAAACCCTTATTGATTGCCATCTTCATTGGAAAGACTGTCATTCTGCCTTTGTACTTGGGTACTTTTGAAACCTCATTCTAGAGCAATTGCCCCTATGAGTTGTAAGGTATTGACTGTAACCAACCTAATTTTTCCTTTATTTCATTCATATTAGATGTGAGGGTTTCATCAATGATTCTATCATTTTGTATGCATCTTATTCCTTGAAACTCTCAACCTTGTTTCTACATATACCTTCTACATGCAAATCTTAAAATGAAAGCTATAGGCAATTCATTTTATAGTGAAGATAAAAAATAGAGGGTAGATATATAACAAAATTTCTCTCTATTGTCATGTTGATTCTCACGATCTGCACATGTATAGGAAATCCACGTTACTCAACAAAAATAGCTCTTGAAATAGCTCTAGCTACCATGCAAAACTCTTAAACGGCTATGTAGAAGGTGCTCACATAGCCTAAAACCCTAGGAGCTCAACTTCTGCATGAAGTCTGGATATTACGAAAGCTTTCCCTCCCTTTGCATGCACGTGAAACCTTCTTTTTTCCCTTTGGACATGGGAAAGATGTATTTGAGATGAGTTTCAGTAAAATCCTTTTTTTGACATAAGTTTCATATAAGAACACAATATGACTCATGCATCATTTAAGGATAAAAGACTCAAGACAAGAACTAACTAAACCAAACCTTTAATAATGCCAAAAACCTTAAACGTTTGCATCATACTGTAGTTTAATGTTTTATATAATCAATTCAATTTACACACCGACCCCTAAAATCAAAGTTATGTACCACGTACCATATCCTCCTTTTTGACTTATTGTCTTGTAGAAATTTATTATTTGTATGGTATGAGTTCCATAGGTCCCCATTGTTCTCCACTATTGCTCTCTTGTTTACTTTTGATGTCTCAATCTTCTAGAGAGGATAGTTCTCGCATTGTCACCCCAAAATACTAGAATAATAATGAAAGCCTTCTCCATTGAATGATTGTGTCTTCCCATTTGATGTTCCAGCAAAAAGGATTCGAATATTACTGTTTGAGCCACAAAAGATACCATCTAGATTCAGCTTTTATAAGCACTAATACCATCATGGTATACCACATTTTTTTCTGCTCAGCAACCAACTCTTTTTTCATATCAAGAAATGGTTGACATTGATTGTTGTATGCCATCAAGATAATCGTGCAACAGATCAGAGGGGTAGGAAATATTAGTGTGAAGATGTAAATGAGTTGTTCTATTAGAATTAGCATATAGTTAGCATAATCATATTAGAATTAGCATATAGTTAGCATAATCATATTAGAATTAGTATATATAGCATTATGATTAACGTATTGTTATTATAATAGATTTGGGAGATATTTCAGTTCAGCTAATATAGGAGACATCCTCTTATATATATGTATTGAATGGAAAAGAGAAAAGCACACATTATTTTATGTTTGAATTATTTGCGGCTCCATTGATCAAATTTTCTCTCACACTCAAGATTAAAAGTGAAAGGGTTTATTGTCCAACGCAATGAAGATTGGAGTTGGCGCTGCACTACTTGTATTCACCATTTTCAGCTCTTTGCTGGTTGCTGAATTCTCAAGTTGTGCAGGTAAATGATCTTCATGTATTATTTCATCCATAGATATAGATGGTTCTACTTGTGAATAATTTTAATATGTTGATGTACAGGTAGACGGTGTTTAAAGTCTGATATGCACTCTGATGCAAAATCGAAGGTATATATACTGACTTTAAAATTTTGATCCAGTTAAACATAATGAATTTAAGCTGCAGGAGGGTAGTCGTAACCATTCATCTGCAGTAGCAAGCACGTATGACAATGCTGAAAATTCAATGGATATGAGTAGAAAATCAACGGGGGACTTTGAGACACAGGATTATGGTTCAGTTGATCCTCCTCCTACTCTCCCACAACCCCCAAGAGGGGTAATTAATAATTAAATTTGTTTGTTACTATATAATAGCATGAAGATTATATAAAACTTCTGCTCATAAATAATGATGTCCACAGCATTTATATGAAAATTGAAGGACTGTCTCAAAGTGATTTTGATGAATTCAATTTTGTATTTCTAACATTTTTGTTTTAGATGTATGCTCTTTGTAATATTCTAATCTGTTATATAGAAATAAAAATTACCAATATTTATATAATTAACTTATTTTTATAAAATAAAAATAAAATTGAGAGGAAGAAAGCACCCACTGTAATGTATATACTGATAAAATTGCACAAATTTCTTATTAGAAATATTGTATACACATTCTGAGCCCTCTGGAATGCACTCCATGATTTTTGAATTGAATCTGCACCTTTGATGTTTGTAAATTTAAATTATTTATTTCAAATATGACTAAAACATTCAAATTCAAAACTACAGATTGTTTGGGTTCTGCAATAGTTCTTATTCAATCTTGCAGAATTTAATTTTCTTTTGAAGCTATCTGGATATGTATCTTTGTGTTTAGTTTTTTGAATAGTCCGTTTGCATTTGTTGAGAGATTTTATATTTTTATTTTATTTTACTTTTCATTGTTAAACAATTAAATTGAATTTATAAGAATTCTTTCTGGTAAGATTTTAAGTGATTAAATGTTTTATATGGAGTTAGCAAGTAGAATATGTAACTAATGATTGTTTAGAAAATGTTTTTAATATTTTATAAATCAAGTGGTATCAAAGTAGAATTTTGATATATTTATAAGATTGTGAATGATATACAAAGTATATTGGATAGTTATTGTAAGGTCTAATATCCTTGTAACTCTTAAAATTCTATCCAAATTTAATATTTTACATGTAGTTTTTAATCATTTGATTTGTAGATTTCATGTTAATAATGTTTGTCAACTATGTGATTAATTAACTATTTATTAATTTCAGTTTGATTTAATAAAAAAATAAATTATAATATGAATAAAAGAATTTAATTTCAATTAGTGTGTATGATTTTAGTTTATTAACAAATAATATTTTTCAACTCAATTTAATAAGTATTGATTTAATCTAATGAACTATGATTATATGTTGATGTTAATCCTAATTTGCACGTTTTTCTTATAAAGTAGATTTAAAATTACCTACACGTATTCAATTAAATAAAATCTTAAATGAAAAAGGAAATGTTGGTTAAATGGTGAGATTTAATCATACTAATTCACAAGATTAATTTATGTCTATGCTAGTGATGCATGAGTTTTAATCTAAATTATATTTTTGAGGTATGTGGACTTAATTGAACTATTGATAGGCAAATAGAATAACTATATTTTCTTTGCTTTGGCTATATATATAATATATCAATAGCACGGATGCACTCCCATACAAGGGCATCCTAAGGGTGTTATGGAGAATCTTCATTATGTTTGGAAAGATAAAAATATGAGGTAGATCATGCGTTTGATAGATAGTTGGCAATCTATTATGAAGAAAAGTGGATGTGTTTCACTCAACATGAAATTAAGTGGTGTTGTCTCAGTGGTAGTGTTGTGTGTAAGTGATTGATCTAATAAGGTTTGGTATAATTTAGAAGATTTTGGTTCAATGATTTAATGAACCAATTCTTACAATTTAACAAAGATGCTTAGTTATAATTTGTATGATTTAAAAAAGGTTATTTTGGGTTTCTTTCAAAGGAAAGATATTTTGGAAGGTTGTGCATGGATTGCTAGGAGGATGTTGATGAACCACATGAAGATTACCCATCATTCAAGTTTATAAGTTTTTAATTGTAGGTTGGCAACATATTTCACCCGGTTTGGGGAATAGAGAAATATTGAAGCCAACATGGATTATTTGAGAAGATGGAGAAAGGTATAAATATGAGATTTCAAGGCAATTGGAATAAAGAAAACAAGTTTAAAGATAGTAGTGGAGTTGCAATAGGGAAACCACAAGGGGGAAAGGACTAAGAGGAGAATCAAGGCATTAAGGAGTATGATGTTGAGTACAAGTAGGAGAGTGGGTCATGTAAGGATTGTGTTGTGTCATATGGTAGCCTATGTGGAAAATTTGGAAGTGGTTATTTATTTTTGTATGTGAGGAAAGCCATTGTGGCAAATTATAGCTTAGTTTGTGAAATTACTAAAAAATTGAGATCTTTTGGCAGTTGGGTTTTTCCCTTGCTAAGGGTTTCCTCAAGGTAAATTGGGTGATTTTTGTATTGTTTCTTTTCACTTTTGTGTGTTTAACTATTTGGGTTGTATGATTGGACAATCCTTCTCGGGACCCTTTGGCACATCATATGGTATTAGAGAAAGGTTGATCTAGGATTTGCATTAGTGTGGGTGTGAGCACACCTTGTTGATGTAGTTTTTCAAAATTAGTTGGTTCAAATTAAGGATTAAGTAAAATATGAGGAAGTGCATCATGATAAATTTTACTTTACAAGAATTAATTGAGCTTCACAAGATGAGGAATTCTACAAGGGGTTTGTAAATAGAGTGTCAATTGTGAGGTAATTTCCAAGAGGTATGGACAAAATCCCAATCAAGAGATATTATCACTTGGTTGTAATGAAAGAGACGGAAATGAATCTTGAATGTTTAAGGAAGAATGGAAGAAATGAATGATATGTTGAAGGTAATTTATAGATGAATGAATTTTCTTAAGAAATGTCATCAAAGAAACGCTAATCCTAGGGCTAAAGAGAGTGATTTTGAGGAAGTAGAAGCAAATCCTATCGGATTAGTTGGAAGTGAGGAAGAGAGAATGCTAAAATCTATTTTTAGCATTAGAGAAAGGATGAGGGTGGACATACCAAAATACTTCAAATATTTGGATATTAAGGATTTGATAGATTGCATAATAGTTTTCAAGGAACATTTTGAGTATGAGGATATTTTGAACATAGACTGGGAAAATTTATAAAGATAAAGTTGAAAGGCCACACAACAGGGAAAAATTTAGTGGTGAATCTTTTCCAATTGGCGAATTCTAGGAATCAACCAAGTTGAAATTGGTGAATTATCACTCCCAACAGGGTGTCCAAATTTCCCATATTTTACGAACTATAGGTCCAATGCATGTCCATTCGCCAATGAGTTTTTTTATGAGGCATATTTAAGCAACAAATTCGCCATTGTCAAACTACGTGTTTCAATTGGACTGACTAATATTTTCGCTTGGAATCCTGAAAGCATTTCATAAAACACCTACACATTCGCCAATACTATTAAAACAACATTGTATCAGGATCCATTTCACCAATTAAAATTTACAAATAGTTGCTTGTTGAGACCTATTTCGCCAATTAAAATTTATAAAAAGTTGCTCATGAGGACCTATTTCGCCAATAACATTAAAAAATAATTACATTTGAGGACACATTTCGCCTTGAAAATTACAACGTATCATTGTATAAGCATGTGGGATTCGCCAAATTTTGAATATACCATTTACAAATCCCATAGAATTCACCAAATATGGAATCATGGATTGATATAAATACAATCGAAAGTGTCATTTATTCTTACGCATTTTTTTCAGTTCTGAGGTTCTACTTTCCATTCGGAAGTCACAAAAGTCAAAACGTAACTTAAAAAGTGAGTGATCATTTCTTCATAGTGTTATTAGTTATAATAATAAGTTTTCTTTTTATCTCTTTTCCATTCTTGCTTCAACAAAGTGAACCTTTAGAAGTTAGAACCAAACTTTGAAGTTTTGAAGTGTTTGAAACCTCCCTCACAATCGAGTAGAAAGATGACCAAGAAAGACTTGGTAACTCAACAAAGTGAACCATCAACCAAGCGGGAATCACGAAGTTATGTAAAAATTTAGAACTCCGCGACATGCTATAAACTCTGAGGACTAGCGACTAAGTTTAGGAAAAGCCAAATTTTTTGTATTGTATTCCATGGTATTGAATTTGATACATGTGATTTATTATTAATCCATTCCATGAACATAAATAAATACAATTGAATGTGTTATTTATTCAGAAATCAGAAGTCAGCAAAAGCCGAAAACGTAGACTTAAAGGTGAGTGATCATTTCTTCATAGTGTTATTAGTTATAATAATAAGTTTTCTTTATCTCTTTTTCATTCTTGCTTCAGTCTTAAAGATGATATTGAGTAGGTAATGGGATCTATATTATATTCTCTATCCTTAAACAAGAAAACATTTTTTCCAGTTTTTATTCGAAGTGAGAGATGAATATGTCGAGCGAATCAGAGATCAATATGTCGAGTGACTCAAACAACAAGGGTAAGGCTACTGTCGCTCCTCAAGGTGGTGAAGAGACTCTTGCCACTTCTCAGACTCCTTCTACTCCTCAGGGTGGTAAGGCTCCTGCTGCTCCTTACGGTGGTGAAGAGACTCCTGTCGCTTTTTAGATTCCTTCCACTCCTTAGGGTGGTAACGCTCCTGCCACTCCTTAGACTCCCATCGCTCCTCAGGGTGGTGAAGAGACTCTTGTCGCTCCTCAGGATGGTGAAGAGACTGGGAGGCCATCAAAACACCCAAAACTTCTTGCACATACCTTACGTTTCTTTCAAATTTCCAAAGTTTATGATCCATCAAAGTCAAGATGCCACATCATCAACCGCTCCAACGCCAAATATTGTAGCATTCCACACCTTCACCGCCAAATCGAAGGTCAATTGAGATCGTCACTGATTTAAACTGTACCGCATCAACCGATAACAATATCGGGTAGAAGATGTTCCAAGTGATACCCTAGGCCCAATTAGCTAGAATGAGATAATTGACTTGAATGAGGATGATGATGTTGGTAGCAAGAAAAGGAAAAATAAACAAAAAAGGGGGTGCGAGTGGGAAATGACAAGGAGTTTTCAACTTGGTTGGTTGTCAAAATACCCATTCATGGTACCAGTGGGGATTGGAAATGCAAATGATATTAAAAAGGAAACATTGGCCAAATGAAAGATTTGTAGTTGGAAATGTGGAAATAGACAAGATGTTGCAGCCTAAAGACACACTATAGAAAGCATATCGCGGAAAGTTTATGAAAAACAAATCATAGACCGAAAGGAAGAATCGCCATAATGATGAAATCAAAGGAAGAATGTCTTCATGTTAACTATGTTGTGGATTATGAAGAGCATGAAAAAATAATGTCAAGCATTGCTACATGTAAAGGAACACCTGAGGCTCAATTTGGAAAAGCAATGGAAGGAGAAAATCTGTCAAAAATTGTTCAGATGAGTGTTGTTTTTCATATTTTGTCTAGAGGGTGGCCTATGATAGACTACCCAGAATATTTTGGTTTATTATCTTATTTGAATTTTCCTCACTATCCCTTGTCACATTGGTCAGTAAACGCTGGATGGGATTGGGCAAACTATCTTCTTGTAGTGGAAAAGGAAGATTTAAAGGATAAAGTAAAAGAGTCAAATTTCATTGCATTATCTTTAGATGAAGTTACTGCGATAGACAATACTTGGGTCTGTATGTATTTGTATACTGTACAACAACATGTTCATCAAGCTTATCTTCTCTGTGTTCATAAAATCAAGAATAGTTCAACAATGCAAAATATATTTGAACTAGTCAAAAAATATTTGAATGAAATTGCAGGTATGGATGAGTTGACAATTGTGAAAAAGTTGGTGTGTGTAGGAGGCTGATGGAGCTCTGCAGTGATCCGAGGCCAAAGGATCGGTGTTTGCACAAAGTTACAAACTACTTGTGCACCATACATGCTTTGCATTCACTACATGGCCCACATAATGAATTTAGCATTCAAAATTGTTAGCAAGTTTCCTATAGTATCAAAAGTAAAAAATCTAGTCCTCGAGATCCACGCATACTTCTGCTGAAGTCCTAAACATTTCATAGAATTTCAAAATTTTGTTGAGGGAATAACACCAAGAAACAAGCTTCTCAAGGATGTCGATACTAGATGGATCTCCCTGCATGGACCAGTGCAACGAGTTCTTTCAAAATATCAATCTTTGATTGGAGTGATGTATGAGCATTGAAACATAGTAGACAAAGCTCCTAACCTCTTACATAGGTTAAGCGATATAGAGACACTCTTGACTTTAACTAGTCTTCTCCCCATGTTGGATATGATGAAGGAGCTTGTGAAGAAAGCCCAAGATAGAAATATGTATATTAATGAATATGCCAATCTACGTAAACTTACATGCTTGGCCCTTGATCATCTATATCTAGATCTAACAAAAGATGGCCCAAATTATTTTATGTGGCAGAAAAATTACTAATTTGAATGATCTTGATAATTATTTATAGTTTAATGCAAGTGGGTAAGTATGCATATGTGTACGTGGATATGAGATACAAATGTACCAATGTAAGACAACCAGGTGCTCTAGCAGAGAAGTAGTTGTTAACCAGGAATATTTTCAAGGCATTGTTAAATTTGTTGGTGATAATCTGAAGAAAATTGAAAAATCTCTTTCCTTAGAGATTCATGAAAGATTCCCTTGACATGAAATACTTGAAGCCGTGAGTATTGTGTATCCTCAATTTTGGGAAAACTGAGATAACCCCACATTTTTCCATGTTTAGGTAAAAATATTGATCGAATAATTTTTGAAAACTGTAACATACAATGAGCCGAAAATAGAAGGAATTTTAGATGAAGCTAAGCTTAGAAAACAATGTGAGAGTTTTGCAACAACTATGAGGGACCAGTATAAATCCATGGGAAAGGACAAGGCCTTTGAACTGGGATCAATAAAAAAGGTTTGGACAAGCTTAGGTCAGAGTGAAATATTGTGTGGTTCGATATCAAAATATTTCAAACTTGCTGATTTATGTCAAAAAATGATATTGGGGTCGGTGGAGGATGTGAGAGTTTTTCGTACATTAGGGTTTTTGAAATCAAAGTTAAGAAACAAACTAGACAAGAATTTGGAAAATTGCTTGAGGATGAAAGGAATTGAGTATAATGTCAAAAAAATTCCTTTTCAAAGGGCACTCGCAATCTGGAGGTCCACATGTGAAAGAAGAGGGGTCGGGTTGTGCAACACTCCAATTCCAAAGGCTGGTAGTGGCAATGGGACTTAGACAACTGACATTGACAAAAATGACACAATGAATGTTGAATTTGGGACAGAGGCTGAAGAAAATGAAGAGCAGACTTGGAATCAAATTCAAGATGACTCTTTTACTTTATTTGATGATGAACGTTAGATTGAGGACCCCCAGTCCATTTGGGAAATGAAAGAGATTCAAGAGAATTAGCAGATTTTAGGTATTTATATTGCATTTCATGGATCCCAGGATCAGATTCCATTATTCCATATTGTAGTTGATGATATTTTATATTGTATTCAATGAAATTGTGAATCATTGCACTTCATGATATTTTATTTTATATTTCACTTCATTAATCATATTCCAAAGTCAAACTATAGTTGATGCTATTTTATGTTGTATTCCATGAAATTGTGATATTTTATATTTTATATTGTATTTTATATTTTACAGTAGTTTGTACATAGCATGCTTTTGGAAATTCTTGAAAAGACAATTCAAGTTTAGTCCATACATAGAATTCAATGAGATGTCAGATGATGGCGCCTTTGAAAGGAAAGATAATTCCATAATGTCGTGTGGTCGCTGAAACTTGGAACCTTAGAACCAAAGTCTGAAGTTTTGAAGTTTTCCAAACCTCTGACCCACCGACTAGAAAGATGACCAATAAATACTTGCAACTAAAAAAAGTGAACCATCAACTATGTTGGGGAATAGGGGAGTTATGAAAATTTAGAGCTCTGCGACAAGGTTATAAAACTCTGAGGGCTAGCGACTAAGGTTAGGAAAAGCATCAAAACCGCTCTCTTCACCAAAACTTAGTAGCAATGAAACTAACCAAAAATACATCATTCCAATTCGAATAATAAATAAACCATGGCATGAATCCATATAAATTTTTAGTGGATATGCTAAGTAGTCATGGAGATTGAGTATTGATGTGTGAATTGTAATGCAATTTCACTAAGATTATGGATGCCTGAAGTTAAAATCACCTTATAGTTCATATTTTAATTGTGTTAAAAGTAAATATTGAGCATGCTCTCAGCGATTCATCACTCAACTCAATGCTTATTATATTAATAACATATTAACAATAGTATTAGTAGCATATACAACAATGAACATAATAACAAGTGTATCTAGAAGTTGAAACCACTGCCAGAATTTTTCTTCAAATGATATAATAAATAATACAAATAATTGAACATCAACACATTACAAAAGTCTAAATTTGAGCTTTTAAATTGATTATCACTGTATCACATGAAGGAATACATAGAGACATTGGCAATGCAAAATATTGCTCAAAGAAAACTCTGCACAGAGATGAGTTGGAACTTGGAAACTCATATTATCAAAAGTTAAATCACTGCATCACCCTTTCTAGCAACTTCCACTCTTCAGGCACTGTTGGAATTGTCATTTGTTCTAACTGATGTTGTTTGACTTGAAGATTTTTTAACAAATTTTCATGATTCAAATTGGAACCTGTCCTGGATTCTTCAGTTAATTTTGAATTTCTGATGGAATCCAAATAGGTCACCACATCTAGGTTCTAAGGAAATTGGTTCAAATCAATCTTCCTTGCATCCTCCATCTTCTTTCTAAAATAATTCCATCCAACGAATCGCTCATTTGTGTCAAAAGC
>VDFB02134316.1:0-15837 GCA_007258455.2 Sequoia sempervirens | reverse complement strand
GATGCTAGAAACTGCTATTAAAATCCCCACTACCGCCTTGCTTGCAGACATTCGTAGATATAGAAAATATAGAGCGAGAGAGGGGAATTTAAACGCATAAATGGAGGAATTTCGATAAAAGGAAGGAGAAATAATCTAGGAGAAGGCAGAGAATGTAGAAATGACACCTAACCACACTTGACTTTATTCTAGCATAGTTATTAATTAAATAAATATTAATTATTTATTTAATTAGTTTATTCTTCACTTTTATCCTCCATTTTAATTAAATAATATTTATTATTTATTTGATTAATTTATCTATATCACTTTTATCTCATTTTGATTAAATAAATGTTTATTATTTATTTATTTGTTTATTATATCTATTGAATTAATTTATCCTTTCACATCACACTTCTCCAATAACTGCTAACAGTTCACTGCTGGAAAATTCATTGCCATGACAAATTCATCCCAAGGAAAATTCACTACCACAAAAATTCATCACATTAAAAGTTTGTGATAAATTTTTCGTCGTGGTTAAATTTGGCAATGAATTTTCCTTTGGTGAATTGTTGGCAGTTGAATTTTCTTGATGCAATAAATTATTAAATAATTTTATTTATTTTTAATTAATTATTTGATACTCAAATTAGACGCTTACCATAAATGTCAAACTAACTTTGCATCTCATCCATCCATTTCATACTACATCTCTAAATCTCAACCACTCACATAAAGATATGTCTTAATACATCTTCTAAACCTAGCCCTTATCCCTCATGTGACACTTGTCACATGACTATAAATTTAATCCAAACCCTAATCCTCAATGAATCCTAACCATCCATTAATCAATCTATCTTGGCCTTTGATTTCTTTCTCGAAAATTCTATAAATGAGAGGCCTCTCATCTTATTTGAGCATCCACTTTTAGTATGGCGTTATGGTGCTAAAAATTTTATTGCGTCATAAAGCTCTTGCATTTTCTATCTAATATATCTTCATCATATCATCGTGATATCCATTTGATCATTTACCATATCAGTCCTACAAACATGTTGCTGGTTTCATAAGGGATCACATTCTTCCATCAATATATCAAAAGAGCAAATCAAATGGAGCTAGGGTGCACTCTTCTTCAACTCTATCTGAGGAGAAAGAATAGTGTTAGATGAAGGAATTGTGTATGTATTACATTATCTTCTATGTTATTTACTTTTAATATGTTTTTGTCTTCAAGTACAGATTGAGATATAGAATATCATAAGCCAATTTGACACATAGCTATACCTCTTACAAATTCACAACTAACAATTTCGCCGGAATATTCACCGCCAACAATTCACTGTGGGAAAATTCATGGCCATGAAAAATTCAGCTCAAGCAAAATTCACCACCAGAAATTCAGACTAGGGAAAATTAATCCCAGATTTGCGGTGAAATTTCCGAGAACCGTTTTAATCAAATAGCAAATCCAAAACATTAAAAAAATAGGAACATTATTTTTTTATCAATACACATAAAAGTTCCTCTATTACAAGGATATTAGTCATTACAAAGAAATTCCTAAGAAGTAATTAGAAAATATTATATGCCATCTACAACAATATTTAACTAAGAAATAGCTGTACAAATGGTGGAAACATCAAAACACAGCATATTTCCAGTAAATCTGATTTAAGGTGTGTTCCTTTCTATCAAGATATTGATAAAACCCCACTCCTTTGGTGGGCACTCACTAAAATCCAGTCGTAACAAGGGCACCCACAGAGTGCACAATCACCATATTTACAATATATGTTATTCGTCTATACATAAACAACACATGGATTGACCACAACTCTTTAAAAGATGTTATATATCAAATCTTTACTTAAAAGAACTTGTGGGTAGTAAATTATATATATATATAGAGAAGATGATACTCCAATAACTGAATTAAACTTGTACCCTAAAGTGAAATATTGGACTGCTTTCACTTACATTGAGAACCAGAAAGGAAGCTTGCTTGTGAGCGCCCTTAGAGATAAACGATAGACATGCACTCTGATCAAAATTATTGCAGTTGCTGAAACTCTTAACAGAACACAAGATGATAACGATTACGATAACGTTTTAACAACTCCAAGATATGGGTGAATAATTTATATAGTTAAACAATGTCTTTGACAAATTTCTTTAGTTACATAAATAAATATAAATCTTCTATTTTCATTCGAAGCTCAAATCAGACCGATCTCATTACCACAAGCTGTTTTCTCTCAAAGCAATTTTCTTGATAAATTCCAAAGAACTTCTAAACCTTTTCAACATCTGTTTGAACTTTTCTTTTAGTTGGCTACCATTACTTAGTTGATAAATTGTCAGAAGATGATACTTTAGGAGATTCTTCATAAATTTATTATAGGATAGTATTTCATATGATATCTATAAGAAATCTCAATAAATGAGCAAATGTTTTTAGGATTTTTTTTTATTAAAAACATTTGTAATCGGATGTGAAAAATTTCCTACATAGTTACAATCAAAAACAAAAAAATTTATTCATAAGTAGAAATATTATGTCATTAAATTTTGATATGTTATGTTCATGTTTCTTTGAATTTATATGTAATAATCTATTGAGCTTACTTCAGGTTTCATCTAGTACTTAATATAGAATTGCATTAACAATTATTTTCTGACTATTGTTGCACATATCAGATGTTGTTGAGCAATTGTAAAGCATAGATTTGAACCTTAGTAACATCACTATTGCAATTTGTATTGATCAGATTAATGCCATGTTGATCAAAGAAATGAATGATGAGTATATCCGGCTGTATTGGATGGTGAAGAATAATAGTTTACATAGAAGGGAAAAAGTTTAACCAAGAATCAAATTTGGCATAAGTTTCCTTATCTAGCATAAAACCAGTTGTAATAAGTTCAACTGTTTATCAAGAAGGGATGGATAATCTAGATATTGTCTCTAAGCCACCTCAATGGTAGTTTATGATAAGAATTGTGATCTTGAAAAAAAAAGATACTAAAATAAATAATTTCATTTTCAAAATTTTGAGTTTTCTAATAAGATTGTCTATATTCTACTGTCTCTTTCAAAAATTTAAGGGTATGAGTCACTTGTCACTAATAAGTGATGTGGCTCTTTGATAACTACAAACAAACCCTAATTTAATATTTTTGATAAATTTTCTATTTGTTAAAAATTATATAATAACTAAATATAAAGTATATAACTAGAGTATAAGACATGCATGTATCATACATTTATTTTTCCATTTTGTATACACTCTTAAAAAATTAAAAACATTTCGTATAAACAATTGTAGTTAAGGAATACTTAGGAAAAAAATTCTAGATTGTGATCAACAAAATGTAAATAGTAGAAAGTCAAAAGGAAATACCTTCAACATTTTCCACAATGAATGTTTTTTCTTATCTATCTTCCATTTGGGCACATCTCCCATTTCATATAGATTTCTTCTTTGCATTGAAGCCAATGTTCTTCGAAATTTTCTGGGAGAGAAATTGCATGTTGTTATCCTTTCTCCCATGTATGCTGAAATACCCATTAAAAAAAAAAAACAAAACATATGCAAATTTTTGAAGTTATTTAAAATTAATAAGCATTAAAATATAAAAAATATGACATTATATCATAAAAAAAGGGACATTATGACATAAATTGTATACATCATTTATGTTTGATTTTAAAATTTCTTCTTGAGTTTCCTCCATTGATACCACAACACAACCCAATGGCATTTCTAAAGACATGAGGTCAAACAAAAAATTGTTTTAGAAACACAAAAACAATGAATTGTTTGATGGTCATGTTAGCAAATTGACTATAATGTGTCACACTACAACTTACTCCGATGCTGGCCCATATATTTGGATTTTTTTTCTGGTACTTTCTACCAATACTAGGTCTTTTGTTGCACTTTGCAGACTTATTCAATATTTTCTTAGCACAAAAAAATACTCACATATTTTTCTCTCTAACATGTTGGACAATACCAATTGTTAATATATTTTGGTTTCACTTTTTGTTTCAAACAAGTAATATGAAATAACTCTTCAAATATCACATATCAATGTTTTTATATCTACCAAATAATTACACATTTTACAATTTTCACCAACAAACCCTGGATGTTTTGTCATTTTCCAAATTTTAGAGAATCAAAACTATAACCATTAGTGCCATTTAAAATGTACTCAAATTATTCTTCATAGTATATATCTTTACTTGAAGTCAACCCACCTAGTGCACATTTACTGGTATCAGCAATGTTCTTTTCTGTAGTTCATAATGAACTTTCTGAAGTAGAAGCATTATGATCCTTAAATTGCAAGTTGGCCCTTGAAGGATAGTTGATATATCCTTGGATTTATGTAGTTGTTATAATCTTCATCAATTGGCCTCTTACAATTCGAAGGTCATTAATAGATCCAATGCCATTAATTTGAATAAAGTTGGTATAAGAAAGTTTTTCAGGTTTTTGTGAGCATGTTTTTTTCTTTTGAGACAAACATATACCATTTATAACATCAATTGATATCTTTGGCTCAAGATGTCTATTGGAACTGCAGCTAGAAAGCATATTCGCTAAAAGTGTTTCAATGAAAGTAAACATTTGAGAAGATATAAATTAGATTCCCTTGCTCAAGAGTATAGCTCTCGAACAATGGAAAAAAGTTAGTGTATGCATCACAAAAATGAAAGATGATAAAACAAAACCATATATATCTCAATGACAAGGATTTTAGTATCAGGTGAAGGGAAGACATAGTAGGATAAAAGTCTAAAACTTAATCTAAATAAAATAAGATAACAAAGCATCACAAAATTGAAAGATGATAAAACAAAACCATATGTATATATATATATATGACAAGGATTTTAGTATGAGGTGAAGCGAAGGCATAGTAGGATAAAAGTTTAAAACTTAATCTAAATAAGATAAGATAATAAAGAATTTTGATACAACAATAGACCATATATTGTGCTGTAGAAAAATAAATGTAGGATAGTTTTAACTACAATATTATAACAGCGATAAACTCAGAGCTTTCAACTTAGCAACAGGAAGTGAATGTGTGAGAATTGGGAATTCAATTTTACAATAGTAACTTAACCGATCAGAATTGGAAAGAAACTCAACCAAGTACAGTATATTGTGCTATATATAAGATTGTAGGAGTTGATTGCACTGTAATAATAATAATAATAATAATAATAATAATAATAATAATAATAATAATAATAATAATAATAATAATTAGCTAGTTAAATTAAAAAATAGCAACTTAACTGATCAATTGGAAGGAATCTTAGAAAACACTCCATTCTCTAATTACAGATTTGTATAATTTTAGGGCCAGATAGCATGCTAGATCATAATGCTTCTACTTCAAGAAGTTTGTTATGCACTTAAAACAAGAAAATTGTTGATACCAGTAAAGGTGCAAGAGGTGGGGCGACTTCAAGTCAAGATACAAACTATGAAGTGTTGTGCATTCATTTTGAAGGGCACTAATAATTTTAGTTTTGATTCTCCAAAATTTGGAGCAGCAAACAATCCAAGGTTTGTTGGTAATGGCATCATGACATGAAAATTTAAAATATGTAAAATATGTAATTGTTTGGTAGTTTTAAACCCTTTGATATGAGATATGTGTGAATAGTCATTTCATATTATTTGTTTGAAACAAAAGTGAAATCAAATGACATTACAATTGGTAAGGTCTAACATGTCAGAATAAGAGAAAATACGAGGTAGAAATGTTCAAATATATCGGTCAGCCATCACAGTTGCATCAACACATTATAGTTAATTTGCTAATATGAACAGGAAATTCATTTTTTTTGTGTTTCTAAAACAATGTTTCGTTTGATCTTAGGTCTTCAGAAATGTCATAATTTAAAATCAAACATCAATGATGTATAAAATTCATGCCATAATAGCCCTTTTTTATCATTTAATGTCATAGATTTCATTTTTTAATACTTACTAATTTCAAATCACTTCCAAAAATTGTATGTGTGCTATGTTTTTTTTTTTTTAATAATGGGTATTTTAGTATCATTGGCAGAAAGGCTGACAATGTGCTAATTCTCTCCCATAAAATTTTGAGATAAATTGGCTTCAATGCAAAGAAATAATTTAAATGAAAGGGAAGATATGCTCACATGAAAATAAGACAAGACAACACATTTGTTGTGGAAAATGATGAAGGTATTTCCTTTAGACATTCTTCTATTTACATTTGTTTTATCACAGTTTAGGAAATTTTTCCTAAATATCTTAATTGCAATTGTTTATAGTTTTGAGTCCCATCAATAGTTTTTAATCATCTATGGACATTAATATGATTTTTTCTTTTGAAAAAATAAATGTACTAAACTTATGTGTTGTTAAAGTTTATATTGGTTTATCTTATACATTGGTATTCTACAGAGCACCTTTATCTAAAGTTTAGACAAATGAATGGGATTGTTCATAGATCTCATATCATGAAAATTGTGTTGTAACCCAAGTAAGATCCACAGCATAACATTCCCTTGTGCAACATAAAAGTCTTTGCCTCTTTCAGAAAATCAGATCTCCATCATTATTTTCCATTTCCCCTTGTAATTCTATAATATTTTCTTGTTATATCCATTGGCCAAGATGTTTTTTTCTTTTTTTTAATTTAAATAGGAAAATAAGAAACATTATACATTAGAAGCATCATAATGCACCATCAAACATGGGAAACCTTTTAGTATAAAGCCATAGTTTGTTGGGTTCCTAATCCATCAAATTTTACTTGATACATGTTCCAATCCTTGTCTTGTTGACAGCCACTCAAATTTAAATTTGGATGATCTGCTGTAGAGGGTTATTACCCACATATTATATCTTTCGGGCAACCATACTGGATTATTTACCCACACATTATATCTTTCGGGCAACAATACTGGGTTATTACCCACAGATTATATCTTTCGGGCAACAATACTTCTTTTCAATTTGTTCAGACATGAGTTATACCTCTTCCTTTATTGCCACTTAAACTGGTTTCTACATTATTTGATGTTCATTTTAACTTCCTCCTCCTAATGACGATACATTCTGTGATCCCATATTCCATATGCCCACTGCTGTCTTCATCTCTTCTCTATCATAAGGATCAGACAAGTCTTTATTAAGTTCTTCAGAAGTTGATTTGAAGTAAAAAATTCTCTCCATCACGAGTTTCAAATCATTCTCTTCTTCTATTTCACAAGTAGCTCAGATGGACAGAGGGGTTTTATCTAAAATCTGTTTTTCAATGTGGCATTTACTCACTTATCTACATTTACTTTATCCTCTCTTTTAAACCAGTATGAAGTTGGCTTTTTCAAAATTTTAATTCTAAATATTAATTACAATCCTGATTCTTCCTACAAAAAAAAACATTCCTACTTATTTCCTATGTCACATTCCTTGGTACAGGAGGGTAGGGGAAATACATAAATAATTAAGATGATAAGGTTCCGTCACCTACTGTGCTAAGAGGGAAGCATGGTTCTGCGGGTTCTACTCTCCTAAGGATAATTAGGAGATGGCACTAGTATATGCATCCTAATAGAAGTTTGGACATCCATCAAAGCATATGAACAAAATAATTCATGAAAGGGAAACAAGAGGGTCCTCGCAACTACTCTAGCAAAGAGGAATGTGAGATATGGAAGCATGGAATACCAAGATTTTAGGATATGCACAAAACTGATCCATTGAGAAGGTTTAGAAAGTTTCAAGAAAATGCAGTTGGTAAGAGTAAAACTAGATGCAACCGCCTTCGATGGTATCCTCCTTGCCTATGCCGAAATGACAGCCTGTAAACATGCTTTGGACAACCTTTGAATCTTAGAGGGAGACAGAGAGAGAGAAAGGGAGTGAGTGTTGCTCAAATTATTTTCACGTCAAAAGAGAGATTCAATTCCCCCCCTTGAAGCAGGTTAATTTTGCAAGTCAGATCGTATTATACTTTGCTTGTGTTTGCAACGATGGGAGAACCAATGTTTCTTTTATAAATTATTCTAAGAGTGTTGCCTAGCTTTTTGAATCCATGGGGGAATGCATTCAGTGAGCACTGGGAAAGAAGGAATTCAATGGGTTTAGCAGAAGGAGGTTCTAACCAAATTAGACATCCCATCCAATTCCTATAGTTTTTTTGTGAATGGAAATAAAGAAGTTCAAATTAGCTCCCAATTCTATTTCTCTGAATTGTGAGTGGGACCAATGCAACAAAATCAATAGTTGCAGAGGAATGAATTTTCACCTAGTTCTCTCTACGATATTTGAGAATGAAGCCTTCTTTATCTTATCTTAGATATGACTTGAATTCTATTCATGACAAAAGAATATATATACCTAGGTTGTAAGACATATGAGGTGACATGTACTTTGTCTATGGCTTATTTATGTCTATGATTGAGCTATATGATAATGGTCAAAATATGTCATTGCGAATAAAGAGAATTTCTTATTGATAAGTAATCAACCTAGCTTCAACGTTAATGGGATGAACTGCTAAGAGATTTTGGGATGGTCATGTTGAATAGTGAATAATAAATTTGGTGCGGTCCAATTTGAGATCTCAATGTCCATAGATAGAAGTTTTATAAGCCAAGGTTGTTAAAGCGGGAACTTGATTGGATTTCCTTGCTTATTATTAAACATTATTAACTACTGAGAGTCAATTAAAGGAACTCTATTGGGATATGCATTAGTAATTAATAGAACTCTACGGACTATGGATTTCTTTTAGAATAGGTATTGGTAAATGGTGGCACATTACCTTGTTATTTTTAGTTCTTTCCATAGTTTACATTCTATATTATTCTTTTGTTTCACTCCCATGAGTAGTGTTATTTGGATGCTATTGAAAACCCTAAGTATAGGAACCTATGTTTGTTCATTGAGAAAGATATTGTGAGGAGAATTAATGGGTCTTCGAGCTTGTTTGGAAGTGAGTATGTAAGTAGTTTTTGGGTGAAGAATGCTCTTATGACCCAAGACTACGAGGGAGGGATGGGGAATAACTCCAAGGATTGGTGTTTCTCCTAAACTAATTATTTCTCCCTTTTTGATATGCTTCAACTTGAGGATAAATTTGTATTAGATGGTAGTGATCTCACTTTGCAATTAATATGTCCCCACCATAGTAGGTCTGAGCTAATAAAATAAGAATCTACCATATTCAACCTTATCTACTTTGAGGTTTATGGTGTATGGTTTTCCAAAGTCTCCCACATTGGATGAAATTTTAGAGTCAATGTTGTTGTGGTTTGTATTGAGATGAATGTAGAAGAATTCCTATAATATTATTTAAAGTAAAACACTTAGTTTTTTGGTTGAGCCCTATGGACGTATGTCTTGGATTAGTGATGTGTTTGGGAAGGTATAGGTTTGTCTCTAGACCTATTAAGGTAGGGTCAATTCGACTTTTTTTTTATTATTGTTAAGTCATCAAACACAAAAACAAATGGAAAGAGCTACCTTTGGCATTCAATTTCCCATCAACGCCAACTAGTGCATTAACGTACGTAGACACTATACTATAATGCTTCATGATTGAGCAAGTTTACATCTTTGGGGTGCACTGTCACATGATTCCCCCACCATCAAGTAGCTGAAACTCTCATTATGTTTGTCTGTTGCATGATTCATTTGGGAAAATTATTTTAACATTGTCAACATTGTTTTCAGCTGCCAATCCACCTTTGGATAAATTCCAAAAATATGTACAAAGAAGAAAGAGGAAAGATTCAATTTCCATCTCTATAGGTTCTTTACTACTACCCACTTTAACAAATAATTACTTTAATTAATATTTTATGCTTTATTTTTTAATAACTTGGATTTTCTATTTAAGTAGTCATGTATTTTAAATGAATTCTTGTGTTACTTTAGTTGATAATTATTGCAAAGTTATACTTCATTTTCCTATTTGACAATTAAATTGTGTCGTCCATAGGTACTCCTGTGACTATAAATGAAGTGTTGAAAGATTATTATTTAGTTACAGTAGTACTTGGCTCAAAGAAATTGAGTGGCCCATTATATCCAATGGAGAATTCCAATGTCTCTCCCTAAAATCAATTATAAGAATGATTTGGGTACCATTATAATTGATTATTTTACTACTGAAATTCAAGTAGAAATTTAACAAAAATATTTTAGAACAAAAAAATAAATTTTCTTTATATAATAATATCATTCACCATTCTTACTTCAATTTTTTTTTGAGAAATATGTGATCAACAATCCTCTAGAAATTTATTGTACAAATGTCATAGGTTGATGTGAAGATAAAAATAAAAAAAGAGATTTCTAAAACAGTAAATAATGAATATTTCTAAAACTAAAAAATAACTTTTTTTCTTTTTGCATTATTCAAACGAGTATTAAGATTTCTTTAAATATTTTGGTGGCTACTTTTATTGGGCCAGAGATGGAAGGGTCATAGCAAAGAGAAAATAGGTTGATTTTAATGAGAGCCATTGTGATTCCCCATGGGATATAATATGCCACTCAATTTCTTTGAACCAAGTACTATTGTAACTATCTTTCAACTTCTCATCTATAACTCCAGTCATAGGTGTAGCTATGGACGGTGCAGGGTTAACTATCAAAAATGAAAATGAATTATAACTTTGAAATAATCATCAATTAAAGTTATACATAAATTCATTTGAAAAACATGACTAGTTAAATAGAAAACCCAATTTATTTAAACATAAAGGATAAAATGTTTGTTAAAATAATGTATTTGTTGGAGTGGGCAGTAGTAAAAAATCTATAGAAATGGAAGTTGAAGCTTTCCTCTTTCCCTTTTTTATACTTCGTTGGACTTCATCCAAAGGTGGATTAGCAACTAAAAAATAATGTTGAGAATGTTAAAATAATTTCCTAAATGGATCATGCAACAAAAAAACTTAAGAAACATAATGAGAATTTCACCTACTTGATGGTGGGGGAATCAATGACCTTCTATCCCAAACAAGTAAACTTTCCCATAGGCATGAAGCTATACAATGTAGTGTCTACGTACAATGATGCACTAGTTGGCGTTGATGGGAAATTGAACACCAATGATAGCTCTTTCCATTTTTTTTGTCTTTGATGACCCAATAATAATAATAAATAAGTCTAAGAAATTATTTCCAAAAATCATGAGAATAGAATTGAATAGAGATTATCATTCAACACTAGATAAAATGGGATGACATAATAGACAATTACTTCACCTAATTTCAAGAATAGACAATTACTTCAAGTAATTTCAAGAATAGACTAAGAAACCATCATATAAGATAAAATAAGAACTCTTAACATATCCCGTATTCTGGCCTCTGGTGCTAATAATTCTGAGCCCTCTGTTGACCCATCATTGGATAGAATTGCTAGAACTGGCTCCCTTGTTACTCCTACACTAATAGGGATCCCTCAGTGGATGCTTTGAATTTAGCTAGAAATAATGCTGATACCCATTTAAAACTTGCGAAATGGACTTTCAATGAAATTAATGAGCTAAAGTAAAAAAATTGGGCCCTTCAAAGTAAATTGGAAGAGCTGGGAGCCAAGGTTGCGGTGATTCAAAAGAAAGAGGTGGAACAAAGAGACTACAGTCTCAACAAAGAAACTCAGTATCAAGCTGGCAAGAACAAAAATATTGAAATCAAGGTGGAGAAAATGAAACACAATGCCATCATCATCAATGCCATGACCGAGAAATTGGATAAAACACAATAGGGGTCTTTGGTGGTTGATCTGGAGGAAACCAATGAAAGAAACCAGGAGGAGGATGTTGGCATTTCTAAGAGAACCAAGGCCAATTTGAAGAGGAAGGCTCCCCCCACTCCGCAGATGATTCAAAATTTTAAGAAGGGTGTTCATGATATGCAAAACCTAGAGGCAGAGATAGAGTCTGTTCTAAAGACTCTGGCTTTTTATGTTTGACCCTCCTAGTCTTTTGAGGATGGCTGCCGCTTGTTCTGGTTTTTATCTTTTGTGCAGCTGATTTTTTCTGTTGGACTTTTCTTTCCTATCTTTTTGATGTAAACTTTGTGGTTTCGGGTCCTGTAAAACCCGTTTTACCCTTTATCAAAAACATATCCCATATTCATTACAATATCAATTAAAAATGATGAGAAAATTACCTGTGAAATTCAACTAGAAGAGAAGAATAAACACAATTGACCATAACATTATCTTGATGCAAAATTGAACATTCTTATTTTGAAATTATTTACAAAAAGCATCGCCCCGCATAGTTTTAGCTAGCATCACCAAGGTCATTATATAAGGGGTTAGATTAGTTAATATGATGTAATGTTAAAATGGTTAAAAGATAACAATAATATAGATTTTAGATGGTGGAAAATAAGTTTCTTCCGAATTAAAGATAGAAAGGTTATCTAACTGATTTAGTAGTTCAATAATATATCAATCTAACCAAAAATCGATGGCCTCAAGTTTGAATCTTATTTTAAAAATATATTAGAGATAAGTTTAAATTATAATGCAGGAATTAATAAAAGAGTAATTTTGAGTAAAGCAACACTACTTTGATATTGGGAATTTGGGATCAGTATTCTCTGAGAAAGGGAATTTTCCATGAATGATGATGTTCCAATTTCCTCAAGAGGGCATTGATGCGTATGATGATAAAACAAAACCATTGCAGGGATGCTAAAGCTTATATATATATATATATATATCTGTGTGTACATATATATTTAAATCGTATCTTTTATATCTGAAGTTGAATATCAATGACAAGGAATTCAGTATAAGTTGAAGGGAAGACATAATAGGATAAAAATGTAAAAAATTAATCTAAATAAGACAAGAAAATAAAGAAATTTGATACAACAATAGTTGGGTAAAAAAATAAATGTATGATAGTTTTAATTGCATTATTATAACAGCCATAAACTTGGAGCTTTCAAATTCGCAACAGGAAGTTAATTTGTGAGAATAGAAAATTGAATTTTACAATAGTAACTTAAGTGATCAGAATTGGAAAGAAACTCAACCAAGTACAGTATATTGCCTGTAGGAGCTGATTGAACTTTAATAAAAAAAATAATAATGTTTAGCTAATTAAATTAATAAATAGCAACTTAACTAATCATAATTGGAAGGAATCTTAAAAAACACTCCATTCTCTAAATACAGATTTGTATTACCAAATCTTAAGGTTGCAATCGAACGTGACAGAAAATATATAACTTCTCCCAGACACAACTAGATACAATATGCTTGAAAACTTTAAGAACCAAGCAATGTCTAAACAGAGAAAAAAAAAGGATATATAGTTTCAGGCTACATAGAACTGTGAATTTAATACAAGCTAGAAAAACTTGAAAAATGTTTCCACACCAATTTTATTCAGATTAATGGCATAAGATCTATGAATGACCTTCAAACTGGATCTACAAGGAAGAGGCCAATTGTTGAATATTATAAAAGTTGCATGAATCCAAGGATATCAAGTGTTGCAGAAGAAAGAGAAACCATTGAATCTTTCAAACTGTGTCCTACAATCATATCAAGTGTTGCAGAAGAAAGAGAGACCATTGAATCTTTCAAACTGTGTCCTACAATCAGAAATTTTACGGGACAGAAAGTGAGTGAGTGTTGTTCAAATTGTCTTCACGTCTAAACATGGATTCAATTCCTCTGTTTGAAGCAGGTCCAAATTGCAATTCAGATCGTATTATACTTTGCTTGTATTTGCAACGCTGGGAGAACCAATGTTTCTTTTATAAATTATTCTAAGAGTGCTACCTAGGTTTTTGAATCCATGGGGGAATGCTTTCAATGAGCAGTGGGAAAGAATGAATTCAATGGCTTTAGCAGATGGAGGTTTAACTAGATCAAAACCTCTCATCTCGCTACTATAGTTTATTTGTAAATGGATATATATAAGTTCAAATTAGCTCCCAATTCTATTTCTCTGAATTGTGAGTGGGAGCAATGCAACAAAATCAATAGTTGCAGAGGAACGAATTTTCACCTGGTTCTCTCTATGATATTTGAGAATGAACCCTTATTTATCTATCTTGGATATCACGTGAGATTTATTCATGACAAAGGAAAATATACACCTAGGTTGTAAGACATATAAGGTAACATGCACTTTTTCTATGACTTATTTATGTCTATGATTGAGCTATATGATAATGGTAAAAATATGTCATTGCAAATAAAGAGAATTTCTTGTTGATAAGTTTAATAAGCCAAGCTTGTTAAAGTGAGAACTTGATTGGCTTTCCCTGCTTATTGTTAAGCATTATTAACTATTGGGAGTCATTTAAAGGAACTCTATTGGGATATGCATTAGTAATGTATAGAATAACATGGGCTGTGGATTTGTTTTAGAATAGGTATTGGTATTGTGTCATTATATGACACGTTACCTTGATATTTTTAGAAGTGCGTTGGCACGAGGAATAAAGACCAGGCCAAGTTTAAAGCGGGTAGATTAAAATCGGTTGATTGTGATGGTTGAAATCAATGAATATAAAATTGCAATAAAATCCAGCCCAGGAAGGCAAGTGGGCCGATACAGAGCAATTGGTGTTTGCTTGTTATGAAAGAAGTTGGAGCAGATTGAAACCCTATGAGAGGGGCGCGTAGGAGGATTATGTGAAGTATATGGGTTCAATGGGGGTAGAGAAAGGGGTGCCTGTTTTTCATAAGTTACCTTTTGCAAAACAATAGGTGGAAGTTCACGTTTCTAATAAAGAGAGGACAGCGAAAGAAGTTTGCCCCCAAATCAACTTGGAGAGACCATGCAAGATTCCATGGGATGTTTAAGCATACAAAGAGGGATTTGATAAATCTGGCGTTGGCAGAGTGGATACACTGTGAAAGATCGAGCCATGAATGCATTCTCAGAAAACGGTTTCAGAGTAGTGAGAATTATGTTGTTTTCAGGTGATGGTTATGTTCATGTGATTGGAGATGATGGTTCTTGTTTAAGGATGTTTGTTATTGTGCCATGGTGGACTCTTGACTCTAGATTAGAGTGTTTGGCATGATAGAGGTTCTTTTGATATAGGGTATGCTCTTTGGAGCATGTGATCCTCTTTTGTGGAGTTGTTAGATCACGGTGTCATGTTGTGTTCCCGGGTCATGCAGACGTGCAGTGGGAGTTTTGACAGTGGTCTTGTTGGTGCTCTTGGTATTGAGTACTTTGGTCATTTGTTTTGAGAGCTTCATGATGGTGTAGTGTTGATTGGATAGTGGATTATATAGTGATAAGAATTGTTGTATGGGTTGGATATGATGTTGTGGCCTAAGGTCAAGTCACCCTTGTTAGAGAAGTTTGGGGTGCCACTTGTGATGGTGCCTTGTTGGCTGGAATTTTAATGAAGCAACACGAGGAATGCGCTCATTCATTCGAGGTATGCATTCACCTGGACATTGTTCCTGCAGTGGGAGTATTGAGTAATCCGGCGGATGCATTGATGAAGAAATTTTAATGGGAGAAGTTCAAGCATGTGGCCAGCTCGAATGTTAACGAGACGACAAGGTGAATGCACTCGTTCTAGTTGTGATGGAGGTCTTGGTGCTTTGAAGATGTTTGATTTCTCTCGGTATTGTCAAGATGTGACAATGGGAGAGTAGGGGAATGTCTGATATGTTGCAGCAGCCGTTAGACTTCAAGTGGCACTAATACATTTGACTACAAAATACGACGAAACTGTCCGACAAAATATGTAAAATTCGATGTTCGTCGGGTGCTTGTAAAATTTGATGTGTAATTTCCAATTGTTTCGAAAGTTTATCCCCGACGTCCGTC
>VDFB02134315.1:0-62770 GCA_007258455.2 Sequoia sempervirens | reverse complement strand
TTTTGTAGTTTAAAACTTCAACATTCTCTATATCCTCTTCTTCATGGATGCGGTAAGTGATCTCCAACAAGCTCAACACCCAACATTCAATAAGGGTGATTTTCAAAGGCGTGGACCATTTGATACTCAATATAATGGTTGTTTCAAGCTTGAAACTTTGGTGATACCTCAAATGACATTTTTTTATCATAAACACCATTAATGCACAACTCTCCTCAGATGTCTGATCCAAGTTTAAATAGGCTTATGCCTCTATATTAATGACAATCACTCATTTTGCCTCTTCTCTTTCTTAGATGTGTTGTGTATATTTCCCTTACCTTCATATCTGAGTGCAATTTTATTGTTTTATATGCATATATGTATTAAATTGGTTAGTAGGTGTTGCTTGTAAATGTCTTCCTTTCCTTCCACATCTTGCTAAACCCTAACCTCCATATTTTCCCCTGGAAGCCAATTAAATGGAGAACTATATAAGCCATTCTAGTTATATTCATTGATGCTCTGTGCAACTTTTGAGTAGGAAGAAACATTTTTGATCTAGGTGTATCACCTCCCCTTTCCCTTTTATGCATTCCTTCTCTCTCTTTTCCTTTGTGAGCTATCAGAGTAGGGTTAGTGGTAGAATTTCATTTGTTGGGTCGGACCAAAACATCTGCACTTAGGTTAGACAAGGAAGCTGACCTTCTCTAGAGATATGATCTCATCTGCAAGGTCCCACACCTTGAGGTCGATTCCATTGTGTCATTGGAATGTTGAACCCCATGTTTAGAAGGGTGCAATTTCATGTGACAATAGTTTTTGGCATGCCCAGTGGGACCAACTTGATGGACTTTATTTCATTTTGTTAAGAAAGTGATGTTAACATTTTCAACCTTGAAGAGGCATTTAAAGCACCTAGCGACTCTGCAACCAAGTTGGTGACTCAACTGCAACTCAAAAGTTTTGGTTCCAGGTTAGACCTAGAAAATCATGCCCAAAATTCAAACAAGAGCATCTTTTAGAGGTAATTTTCAATACACTGAGCTATCATTTTCTGGATCTAGAAGAAGAGATAGAATCTCTTTATCACAAATAAAGAGAGATAGAGGTATTGTAACTGCATCTCCTAGGGCTCAATCCACACCTCCATTAATTAGGTTGATTCAACCTAGAACTTTTATCACCTTGGTAAAAAAAACCACTATTTCATATGGTTACCCTTAGAAATCAAGGTTTTGTTTCTTTTAATGGTGGTAGCCCCTTTTTGTGCTCAAAAGGATGACATACCAGTCAGTTCTTTGAAAAGTATTCCTCATTTCACTAGCGAAACAACTACTGTTAGGATAGGTGACATTATAATTGTTATCTTAAGTTGATAATTATGTGTCTCCACATTCTTTGAAAAGTGTTCTAGAGGACATGAGTGACAAAATATTGATTATTTATTTTCCTATGACAAATTGTAATTGCATTCAAAGAGGTGGAACCACTACGGTGATGGTTATAAAGCATCCCAGGATCATATTCCCTTTAGGCATCCAACTTCTAGGTGGGGACCACTTTGCAATGCATGTACTTTCATGTTTTGCATGGTGGGGCACCCAAGTTTGCATGTTGGTATATGTTCTTGCATGAAGCCTTTAAAGCCATTCAAGAATTATGGAGCACTCGGATTTCATTGGCTATGGGTTAGGCACTTATGTGAAGGCCATGTGATCATTTGATAATTTTCACCATGCTTATGGGTTGTCCACCAAGGGGGAATGGGATTTTCCACGTGGTTTTGCTTATTGTTTCAGGATACCATTTGTGGTATTCTCTCCCACAAACTTCTATATATTGGAGCATTGAGATGGTGGTTTGTAGAGTTTGTTTGTAGGTTGTCAAAGTAACAAAGTGCTACCAAAATTTAGAGAGGAGTGTTGCATTGTTGTATCTCATTTGAATATTAATACAAACATTGGATCTCTTTGGGTGTGGAGTTTTTTCCCAGGGTTTCCACCAGATATCTCAGGCCACCTGTGGATCTAAACCTGTGGTACTGATTTTCATGTCTTTGAATTGTTACCTATATAATATGGATTACTCAGATCTTGTAAATATAATTAAATCTGTCCATATTTAAGTTCATATTGCTGCAAGTTTTACCTTGGATTTCCAACATATGGTATTAGAGTTAATGGTTCTTGTTGAAAGAGGGACACATTTCTCTTAAGTGTTGAAGGTTTTTTGGTTGCAATGGGAGCTTGTGCATTGTGGGTTTTGCAGATTTGTGAAGAAGATTGAAAACCATGGCTTCTACCTCCTGTCTAGATAATGAGAAATTCAATGGCACTGATTATGAGGTGTGGAAGTTGAAGATGGAGGATCTCCTTGAAGAGAGAGATCAATGGTTGTTAGTTTCAAGTGAAAAGAAACCAAAATCAACATCTAATAAAGATTGAAAGAAAATGGACAAGAAGGCACGAGGAACCATTCAATTGTGTCTTGCATATTTTCATCCTGAATGTTTCAGAAGAATCTACTGCATTCAAGTTGTGGAGGAGGCTAGGTGAAATTTACTAAACTAAAAGTCTAACAAACAAGTTGTATCTCAAAAGACATTTGTATTCTTTGAAAATGAAGGATGGTGATTCTATTACAAAACATTTAAATGCTTTTAATATGATTATAAGTCAACTTGCATTTGTAGATGTTAAGATAGAAGAAGATAAATGTATTTTGTTGTTTTGTTCTTTAACCGAATCTTGGGAAAATCTAATTGTTGCCATAAGTGGTGGTGGTATAGAATTGAAGATGGATAGTCTCATTGCTATACTTCTTTCAGAAGAGATGAGAAAAAAGTCCATGAATGCAGGCTCCCAAGATGCCTTGCATGTGCGAGGAAGGTCCAAAGAAAAAGGAGGGCCTAAAGGGGACAAAAAGAGAGACAAGTCTAAAGGATGTTCTAAAACCCTCGGGGAAGAGAAAAGTAAAGTGTTGGAATTGTGGTAAGAGGATATGTGGAATATAAAACAAGACAGAGTTCAGATTCTTCCACAAAAACTCTTTAGAAGACAGGATTCTCATCATTATTTTATTTCAGCACCATAGGTAATGGATGCTTCTGGCTTATTGATCTGTGTTTGTTCCCACCATATGACTCCTCACAAGGAGTGGTTTACTCTATTTAGCTTATGATGGGAGAAGTTCTTGTAGGATAAATAATGTGAAGAAACATAAGGGGAAAGGTAGTTAGCTAGTTGATGGAAGGTTAAAACCCCTAATGATGCTGTTTCCTTATATATTCTCAGGACTGTAAGAATTTACTTTTAATTCAAGTTGAATGACTTTTGTCGTCTTCAGACATTTGACAAGTCAATGGGTTGAAAGGAGGGAGTTTGGTGATTGCTAAAGGATCTCGAGACTTTGTTTAGTCAATGCCTCCACCTTTGTAGAACTCCTAATGTGAACTGCACCCAAATGGTAATGTATGTTGTATATGACAAGGGTCTTACATACTTTAACAACATTAGTTGATGGTATTGAAGATTTATTCTCATTGGTGCCATTTTAGGAGTATTTCAGGTTTGGTAAAAGACGATTTCTAATGGAGTCTAGCCAGCTATGAGGATTGAGATCATTCATTCATATGTGTTTGGACTAGTGGATGTTGACTCTTTTAGAAAATATCATTATTATGTTTCTTTCATTAATGATGTGTCAAGATGCACTTGGGTTTATTTTATGCATACAAAATCTGAGGTTTTCACTAAGTTTAAGGAATTTAAAGCCTTAAATGAAAAGAAAATGGATTATAAGATAAGGGTGTTGAGTTCTGACAATGGGGTGAATATTGATTTATGAAATTTAATGAGTTATGTAAGCATGCAAGTATTTTTCAACAAAAGACTAATCCATACACCTAATAAAATGGGGGTTGAATAACGAACCAAACCTTGATGGAAAGAGCTAGAGCATGAGGAAAGCTAACTTGATGGATGCTTTGGAAGTAGTTACAACTACTACATGTTGGTCAGTTAATAGATCTCCTGTTCAGTTCCTTTGTTGGATAAACCCCATAAGTGTGGATGTAGGAAAAGCGCCATTTCAAATTCTATGGGTCTCGTCAGTGAGGCTTTTGTTCATGTGCCTCAAGAGAAGCGTTTTAAATTGGATCCAAAAGCACATAAATGCATCTTTGTCGGTTACAGTGAGAATGCAAAAGGTTATAAGCTTTGAAATCTACTAACTCGTAAAATGGTTTTCTCTAGAGATGTGATTTTCAGGTAGTTTAAAGCTTGCTCAGGCAAAGAACAACCAAAGGAGAAGGAAAAGACGAAAACAATGCACTTCGAGACAAAGATAGAAAAGTAGGAAGATGCACATGTGGAAGAACAACTAGATGAATTAGAGGATGGAGAAGAAGAAGAGGGTTCAAAGAGTTTAGATGATGTGCAGGATGAGCATACAGAAGAAGAAAAATAGGTAGATCCCATTACTCCTACCTTGAGGAGATCCACAAGGCAATAAAATCTAGTTGATAGGTATAGCCCATCATATTAGTGTTGTGTATTTTCTTTGTAAGTACTGACGATGAAACTAGATCCTATAGGGAGGTTCTTTCTTTAGAAGAAAGTGAGTCTTGACGCAGCCATGCAGGACGAGATGATGACTTTGGATAGTTGTGATACTTGGGATCTTGTTAGCTAAGGAAGCCCATTGGTTGCAAGTGAGTATTAAAAAGAAATTTGGTGCAGATCCAACCCCCTAGGGGCCTAATTTTGCTCCCTATAGCCATAATAGGGCATTTTTTTCAAACTTGCATAACTTTTTGCTAGGGTATCAATTTTTTGAAAATGAGATATTACCAAAAAGCTAGTTCTGTGAAGTTTACAATGGTGTAGGTTATTTTTCAAGATTTTTGTGTTTGGTGATAGTATCTATTGATTGAAGTTGGATCTTGTTTTTTGGCTCTTGAGCTCATAACTTTTTGCTATGATATATGTTTTTTGCGATTCTTGTGATGTTGGACAAGTATTAAGGAGCTCTATCCAACCATCCATGTATTTTTTCTTGTTTTTGTCCCAAATATATTTTCGTTTCAATTTTTTCCTCAATGGGTATCTTGGAGGCTTACTTGGACATTTTTTGTAGTAGGGAGGGTGTTGTTTTGATCATTATACTTCATTTCAGCCACATTTCATGTATTGATTTCTAATTTTATCATTTGAAAAGTGTATAATTATTGTAATCATGGGTTATGCAACTCAATCATTTTGTAATCATTTTGACTAAGGACATTTATGAGTCTTTACAAAAGGCGTTCTAACACATTGTAGGTGGCTCAATCTTTTGCCTCATCTTTATGGACTCATATCTAAGCTAGAGACATGGAAGCAATCAATTTGGGGTAATAAGAATGACCATACCATAGGATTGATTTGTTCTAGTTTCACTGCAAGCATCTTCAAATAGATCTATAATCATATTTCAGGAATCAAGTGTCCATGCACAATTTGAACCAAGATTTGGGAGATTTTTGGAGATTCACATAATCCTCCATTCCTAAATGATCCTGCATTAGATTGCCTCATTCCACTTGATAATGTTGACAATTTTCCCTTTGACGATGCTACCTTAGAGGAACTTGAATATGATGCAAAACTTGAGCGTCTTGATGATCTAGAGACTTCTTCTATAGCTCCTACTTCTCCAATTGAGACCACACATTCATATTATGTTGATGATTCATTGCAACATGTATCTAATTGTCTTCTTGATTGGAAATCTTATTTATCAACATTGCATCTTTGTTTGTGGAGTCTCGCATTTCAAATTTGGAGGACCGATTTGAGGGTTTATCTCTCATATTTGATGATAGACATGGCACAATTGTTGTCACTTCATCTTTGTCTTTGGAGTTAGTTCATTATCAATTTCTATTTTTTCTTGGTTTGTCACCTTCTATTGTGTTTGGGCATGTACCAGATTAGATTGTGGCAACATCATCATCTACCAAGAACTTGGCAACATATGAGCAGATTTTAGAGAGACAATCTTCATACATATGGATTGTTCTTCCTACCAACTCTTATTTGGAATGGAAAGCATTCCTACATTTGTATTCGGTCTATCATCTTCCTTGTTATGCCCCTACCCCTATAGTGTGTATAGTGTTATGAGAAGTTGGCTTGTAGCTACTACCTTAACTCTTAATTAAGTCATTATTATTTAGTTATTTAGGTCAATCTAAGGCTTATGTAGCATTATCTAGGTCAGCTTGGGTGATATCCTAGGCATAAGTATGGTATATAGAGGTAACGTGACTACAAGGAGGCTGAGTCCATATAGACTATTGGAGGTATCCCCCTCAAAGTTGATTAAGAGATTGCCCCCTCAAAGTGGCATATTAATATAAATTATTTGTAGCATATTTCTTATTATATCTTCTATTGTGAAAGTTACTTCATAAAAAGTGGTATCAGAGCACGATCTAGGCATCGTGAACAAGGCACTTTTTTCAATTTTGGAGTTCATTTTGTGAAACACATATCTCCTAAATTCTAGCAAATTTTGTCTAATTTTTAAAGGGTTTTTGAAGAGCATATTCAAGAAGCTATAGTCCAGACTTTAGAGGAATTGGATCAGAATTGAGTGATTTATTGCAAAATTAGGATTTCTAACCAATTTATTTGGAAAGCGCATATCTTATAAATCCTACTAAATTCCTTCCTAATTTTTAGTGGGTTTGTGAAGCAGTAGGAGAGGATCCTAACAAAAAAAATCAAAGTAAATGGAGCATAATTAAGGGATTTATTATAGAACTATGTTTTTTATTACTAAATCCCTTAATTATGCTCCAATTACTTGAATTTTTTTCCATAGGCCCCTCTCCTACTACTTCAAAACCCACTTAAAAGTAGGAAGAAATTCAATAGTATTTGGAAGATATGCACTTTCCAAATAAATTGGGCAGAAACCTTAATTTTCTAATAAATCACTCAATTATGTTTCAATTCTTCTATAATATGGACTATAGCTTCTTGAATATGCTCTTAAAAAGCCCTTTAAAATTGAGACAAAAATTCGCTAAAATCTAAGAGATGTGTTTCACAAAATTACCTCCAAAATTGAAAAAAAGTACCTTGTTGTCACAATGCCAAGATCATGCTTTGATACCACTTGTATATAATAATAAAAATAATTTTGCAAAATGTAGATCTCACACAACACGAGATGTTTGTGAGCTAATATGCCCTAATAACCAATATATGATGAAATAGAGTAAACCCTTGAGGTAGGGTAACAACATACAATACTCTTAATGGAAGAAGCCACTCCACACTATATCTCCAAGAGATCCCAACTACAATATCATACTTCACACATATCTTACAATGATAATCACCTCCTTTATATATAGCTCCGAATAATACAATGGAGGGGTAGTAGTAATGAAGGCCTATTCAACTCCTGATATAATTAGTCACACAAATTATTCACATGACTCAATATAACTAACTTAAGGGATGTGTGCCACATCTTGACATCTCGACATCTCCATCCATCTAAATACATTATAATATCATATCTCTAGGTACATAACATTCCCTCCCCCCTTGAGATGTTTCGTCCTCGAAAAATGAGAAGAAGCTAAATAGTATGGTTGTTGCAAGTTATTACAAATATGATGTGATAACCAATCATCTAACCATCCATAGTTGATCCTTGTTCCTTTTGCTTGGCATTTCTTAGATCCCATCCTTGATCCATATTCTTTTGTACCCCTTTGATTCCATTCCTTATCATAGTAAGTCCTCATTTGCTGCCCTGAGTAGCCATTACTTCTATGATACCACTGATTGGTAAATTTTTTCTTTGATTCCATGTAGGTCCATAGTGACTTCCTTGTCGATTCCATATATTATCATGTATCCATGATGGTTTCCTCCATGATTCTTGCCTCTCACAATGATGTGGATGCTTATATATTGCACCATTTTCCATCATTGGAACCTTCTTTGATTCTTCACCATTTCCACTCACTTGTTTTAGTGATTCCCTAGTAGAATTATTTGTCTCTTCATTTTTCTCAACATCTTGATCCTCTTGCTTTTCATCTAATTCATTGTTACAATCTTCATGAGATTCTTGAATTTCCCCTTCCTTGACTTTCCTTTGGACTTCTTTATGTGTAATATCTTGTAATGTAATTTTTTTCCTTCTATACCAAAGCTTCATGAACTTCTTTTGCATATTGATATTTGTTGTTCCCAAAGATTCTAGCCAAGGATAACCAAGAACAATATACAACCCATCTATATCCAAAGTATAAGTTTGAATGTAAAATATACTTATCCATAAAGAGCTTTAAATCTTATAAATTTTGAATACCCATACCTAATATTTGACTTTCCTTGATGTTCTTTGCTTGTTCATGTAGCTTCTTGGTTAATTCCATGTTGATGAAGTTATACTTGCTACTAGGGTTTATAGAGACAATAACCTTTTTCTTTTGAATGCACCCATGAAATTGAAGGATTGAAACTTCCTTCCTTGGAACTAAAGTGCATGTACCTATATCATCTCCTTCTTCTAAGTCTTCTCCTTCTCCATCTTTTTTTTTTCTCTCCACTTCCTCTTTATTTTATTCCTCCTCTTCTTCTTCATTTTCTTCCTCCTCTTCTCTATTTTCTTTCTCCTCTTCTTCCTCTTTCTTATTTTCTTCATCCTCTTTGTCTTTTGGAGTCCATCTGTCTAAGAAAGCTTGTTCTAGTTCATACAAGGAAGAAATATCCAATGGTTCAAACCATTGTCTACCTTCACCTCTTAAATAGCAATGAAAGTATATTTTCCATACTATAGATTTTCCAAGACATGTTTTATATTTGTACCACCATTCTAATGTATCTCCACTTCCATCAAAAGTAATAATCTCCATTGAAACTAGTGATTAAGGAAAAAAACTTTCAATATATAACCATTCTATCAAATTCAATTTACCCAACTTTGATATGACCAATACATGATAAAGTTGGCCTCAAATTGAAAAATGAAAATTAATAGACCCCTGATGAATTTTGATGCCCTTTCCAAAAAAGTAAAAAATTCAAAAGAATACCTTTATTTGCAATCTAGAAGGCAAATTTATGAAAAATCATAAAATTGCGACAACTCACAAGATATGCTCATTTTTATGCCCAAGTATCTTTTGGATATATTTTTAATGGGATAAGTTTTCATAGTTGAGTTTTCAAGAGCAAGTAGGACATCCTCAATTATGGGGTCTAGGACTTAGACAATGCTAGTTTTTTGTATTTTAATGGATATTTGGTTGGTGACATTACAAGAGAGATTCTTTGTTCATATTAATGACTATCGGGGTTTAATGTTGTGATTTCATTTTCAAGACTAATTTTATTGTACTCAATTCCATATATAATTTTGATTAATCGCCAAGCATTCATTTTCTATATTTTGTTTTCAAGCTTAAATATTAAATAATGTTGAACAATAATGTAATTCCTTTGTGCTCTTTACTTCTATACCTTGTTTGACTTAGAGTAAAAAAGGGGGAAAAAAATCTATGTTATAACTATTGATTGTTTTCATACTATACTTACAAAGGTATGATCAAATAATGTTTCAAAATTTTAAAGGATTTGCAACTCATGTATCCTCAACACTTTTGTCTACTGCAACTTTAACTCAATAAACAAAAGGAAAATGTGTTTATAGAAAGTTGTGATTGTCTTAAGTTTTTAATACAATGGTGCCTTGGGCTAATATTTTAGAAACCTATGTTGACCAAGAACACTTTGTGCTTCAAACCCAAATGTTGTAGGTTCAAGTCTAATTGTTGAGGATCTGACCTTTCACATGCAAATATGATCTATTGAAAATAAGACTTGAGGCCACAATGTGCCTTGATTGCCAAGGTCAAGTTCTACAAGGTCAAAATCTTATAGGGACCAACTTTACAAATTTTAGTGAATACTCAAAGATGTGCAAACAAGGAAAACATGGCATGTTTCGAAAGACTTTGAATTGCAAAACAAGCAACAAATTGTTGACTCCCACTCTCCCACATAACCAAACCCATTTGGACACAATTATTTTAGACCCACAATATTAATATTATAAGCTTGTGTCAATCATTCCAATTAGTCATGGCAGTTGGTGTGGAGCCTGATCAGTCTCCAAGTGGGAGATTATTGGTATGTGGCGATTGATCATGCTATACTGTACACCCTGACACGTATCATTGCCAAGGTTCAAGCCCCGAGCGGGGGTTTAGGGGCAGCAACCCTTGAAAAAAAAATTTCTCCCAATTTTTCGTGTCATCACCGAAAAAGGAAAAAATCCAATTTTGTAGAACCCAAAATCTGGAAGCTTCTAAGCTTGTTAAAAAAAAGTTCGGATGGGTATTACAGTATAATGAAAAACGTGATTATTCGCAAGATTGTAATAAGTTTGCACTGGATAATAAAAGTATTGGATGTCTGCAGTTTGGTGGATGTAGCCCGGATTGGGTGAACCACGTTAAATTCTCTGTGTTATGATTTATTCTGTGTGTGTTTTAGTTTCTCTATTTATTAATTAAATATGCATTTAATTGTTAGATATCTGCCTTTCTAACCCTAACATCATGGACTTTGACAATCCATAAATCTCAAGGTCTCAACACTTGAAAAAACATTAATTGACATCAAAAGCATTGATTGTCATAGGCTAACATTCATTGCAATCTCATAGGTGTGTCATTTAGCAGATCTACATATCTACCAAGATTCAACTATAATTATATCCTACATACAAGATAGTGCATGTCTCTCTTAGGAGGAAGGAGGATTGTCTACACACAATATCAACCTCACATTACTAGACAATTCAATCAATAATATACTCCACTCCCTGACACTATTCACTATGCAAAACGATTTCTAGTACTTAGAAAGAAAAAAGTTTACATTCCTTTCTAATTTTTCAATTTATTAAGAATTAGTCATTATAAATACATATTTGCATGGTCATTGCATACTAACTGCAATATATAATGCCCCTAGTATTATAATCTATCCATCTCATAGTTGGGATGAAAATTGATGATCCTTACCAACTAGAGACAACATAGTTTCTAGGCATAAGAATAATTGCTTCTTCATAGGTTGTTTTTACAAAATGGAATTGGAGTTCTAGGTGTAATATTTTAAGAACCTAATGTGACAGCTTTTGAGGGCAAATCCTTAGTTCGAAAAATTCTTTGACAAGAGTTACATTTGAAAAAATACTCTATCAGACGGCCAATAACTAGCCAAAAATACTGCAATTATATATATATATATATATATATATATATATATATATATGTTACACCACACAAAAAAGGTGAGATCTTAACAATTAATTGAGTTTAATTAGAGACTTAAATGATTCATAGCTTAGTTAAGTTCAAAAGTTTAACATTCCATCATATTAAGTCTTGTAATGAAGAAAATGGGAATTAGTTAGCAGGATAGTATGCTATAATCATTGCTAACCGGGATAAGCTCGAGTGATAAAGAATTCCGAAGCAGGGCAACTGATTAAAATCCCCAAGAGACGTGATAAGCTATTGAAATTGAGTTACATACCACAGCCAACGCACAAAACAGGAAGCTGCAAAGAGTAAAATTATCCAGCGCAAACAAAGCTTTTGGTAGGGAAAAAATTCAACTTCCTAGTAACCTGTTGATGACCACCTTATTCGCGAGCTGGTAATTTTATCTCTCCAACATTGGTAAATAGCACACTTCATCCTCGATGTCTGTACAGCAATCAGTTCTCATTCTAACAGATTGCCTGCATCTACAACTAAAATCACCTTAATATCCCAATAATGCTGCAACATCTATACCCAATTTCACCATTTGTCAGATAAATGGTGCATTTTAAGTAACTTAAGTTTTAATCTCAAAATTTACACATTCCATCGCCGTTTGAACTCAACAAAAATGAATATAGTAAAAAATTATCAAACGTTGCCCTAGACAACCAATAACTCCCCATAAAAATACAAACTGTTCAAAGGTTTCTCAAGGAAATATAGCATTAACAAATGCCTCTGGATCAAACGGCTGTAGATCGTCTAGTTGTTCTCCAATGCCAACAAACTTTACGGGTATGGCAAGAGCATCCACTACGCTTACCTGGGAAAACAAATTCAAGAATAAAAAAGGTTTTAACTGTAAAATATGCCAAATAAGAGACGAAACGAAAACCACAAAATTCAATTTTGTATTATGAAACCAGATCAGTTTTCTGTTGCTGACTAAACTATACTATTCCATTGTTCAATCTGACAACAGCATTCATTGAGAAAGACGATGTTGAATTCAATTGTAAAATAACAAATGATCTAAGGATTTTGATAATAAATCAGGATTGTCAAAAACAATAATTCTGCAGTTGGTATTGTTTTCTTGAAATATACACGTGGAGGAAGAATTTCCACATAGAAATTTTGAAAGATTTGGAAATTCGTTCATGCAACTCAACCCTCATTGCATAATAACACATGAAGAAAATCAGTTTCTCTATTGAGCTCAAATGATTCTTCCCGACCTATTCAATTCAGGTTTTAAAATAAGATTGTATCCTATGGAAGGAAATCAGATTGTTTCGGACAGAATGCAGATTTCTGTCATCCAAAGGTTGAAATTTAATGTGGGAACCTAAAATACAACATTAAGGTATAGCTCTAGGGAGGCCCTTTTAATAAAAAACAGGTATCATTGGCTAATATTGAAGGGAGCATATAAAAAGTTATTAGAAGATTTGCATTTTTCTTGAAAATCAGAGCATAGCAAATTGCGTAAGGAAGAATTTAAAGTGCAATCTATCCTCTTAGAAGAAACACAATTGACACCACTTTACATCTGCCGAGTTCTCTGCATATTGGAACAGTTCTGTACATTCGAGAGTGGAAAGTGTTGCATAAAAAGATTATTAGAGCAAATTTTGACCCCCATTAGTAAATCACTTTACCTCCATGAACCTACTTTCATCATATTATTCAAGGATTATACTGCAGAATTGTGTTCCTCACCTTTTCTTGATTCAAATTCTCATAATAATGTAAGGGATAACATGCTAAATTGCAGAATCTAATATGCTTACAAGAGGTAGATTTATGTTGGGTAATATCGCAAAGTATTGACATCTTTGATTCATTTTTTTATCCTGTCTTAACGTAATTCAGATATGGAGATTTTACATGTTGGATGATTATTATTTCTGTAATAAATATTGTGGATCCAATGATTTTTTCTATGCCTGTATTTATTGAATGAGTGTTTGATTTGTGATGGAATGTTCAACTGGATTTTTATATTATTCATTATGCAAATTTTATCATGTGAGACAAATGTTACTGATTATTGTTTGATGATGTTTTAGAGAAATATTATGTGAGGAAGGGTGGAACTAATTTAGTATTATGGAGTGCAATACATTTGGTCCTATTTCATAGAATAATATTCCTATCTCTTTAAATTAAATTAAATTATAAATCAATTGTCTTTGAATTTTTCCAATAAATAAAGATTCATATAAAAGATACTATTGAATTTAAACAAATAAGAAAATAGAATAAGAAGTTAAATTTATAAAAGCAAAATCTATTTATAAAAAACTTAAAATATAAATTAGAAGATGAGAGAAAATCTATTGACAAGAAAACAAAGATTATTGGATAATAATAATAATAATTGCTTACATCTTTAGTTGTAGATATTTTTTGAAAATAAAATAAAAGATTTTGTTTATTTTATTTTAAAAATTAGTAGATGAGATTAGATGAGAAAGAATAAAAGCAAAATTACAATTATCATTATATAATTTGGGGAAGAAACAAAGTGCAGGGTAGCATTATAATTAGGTTTCTATAAAGAATAATAAGGTGGTTGTGTGAATATGAAAATTACTTTCACATATTAGAATAATGAATTAGCTTTTACATATTAGGACGAGAAATTCAACAAAGATCAAAGGTGAAAGGATAGGTACACAAGTACAAGATTCAACAAAGTTTGGAGAGTGAAAGCAAGGTAGGATCTTGTCCATTAAACATCTTGAATGTGAATGCTTGTGTATAGTAATGTTAAAACAGTAATTAAAGGTTAGATCGATAGAATGGAAATTGAGATAAAGCTCATTTCTGCCTCCTCCATAAGCCTTAATTCTGGTGTTGTTGTCGCTGCTTGCTTGCAGATTGATTCACTTGGCTGTGTAGATGGTACAATGGCCCCATTACACCTTGTAAGGTGGGGTTGTCTACTGAAAACCCTCAGACTTCCGTTGTTGAGTCTCAAAATAAAGCGTTGATCCTATCTTTGACTATTGAGGGTGACAAGGGTGTGCCTAGGAAGGAACCTGTGACTTAAAGCGGCACTCTTTTGCTGCAATAGTAGGCTGAAATGTGGAGAAAATAGTTCATCTTCAATCAGATTCTTTTGAGGAGGTTGTTGTTATAAGTAAATCTATTAAATGGACCTATGTGATTCATTGCTCCTTGGAAACCCCTTTGATGGTTCTATAAGACATTTTGAATGAAGAGACACATTATGCTCAAAAGGTTTCGATATGCAAGTTCAATAATCTCCAGCCTAGTCTGCCAGATCTGCACTCATAAACATCTGAAACTTGGCAGTCATTTCTCAAGAAATCCATTGATATTCACCCCTGGGCACAAGATTTATTTTTTATTTTTTGTGAATTAGTTGAGGATAGGGAGAGAATTCTAGAGATGGGCCTCTGGTTTGGGTCAAGGTTGTTCTACTTCTTAAGCCTTGATATCTTGCCTTCAACCTTTGAATCCTCCTTGGTGCTTCCTACGTAGGATAGATTTGTATCTTCCGTTACAGTTTTGGGTTGATTTGTGTTTAGAAGACATTCGTAATTCTCTTGGTACCTTCTTGGCTCTTTCTCCAAAGATTAATTTTAATTTAATGCTCTTTCCTGTCCCACTTTTACCCAAATTTAGATAGAGAGATATTTCGAAAGATTTACCAGATGAAATTTGGTTGACATTTAAGGATTAAATTCAAAACAACAAACTGATTACAAAAATTTGGCCTTTCATTGTCAAATATACTTTGATGTGGGGGCATTTGGCTATTGATTGCTTTAAGGGTAAGCCTAAAATCTTAGGCCAAGCCTCATAGTGAAAGGATGCTCAACCATGTCATTTGAAGGTTTTTGGGTTGTCATAGGGCAATCCTAGGAATCCCTCTTCTACTATTCCTCTTTCCTGGGGGGTATCTGCTAGGGAGTCGTTCAAGACCCTACTATATCCTCCTTATGAGTGTAGACACATAAAATAACCTAGGCTTGCAAGCTTTATTTTTCCATGACTTACCATATTTCTTATCAACATAATTAAAATATTTAATTATGTCTCATGGTCCAAATTCAACTATTAATTAAATAATTCTTAATTATTTAATTAATTCCTATCTTTTATTCCTCCTGATTATTTAAATAAATAAATTCCTAAATTTATTTAATTATTATTTACTTTATCCTTTTCCTCTACAATTTAATAATTTTCATTAATTATTTAATTGTCTTTTTGTCTTTTCCTCCAAATTTAAATAAAATCATTTATTTAAATTCCCATTCCCATTTTCCCACCAAGTAAATAATTAAAAATCATTATTTACTGTCCTGGCCCCACCTCTTTTGAATTAAATTAATTTTTAATTCAAAAGGTCAACATTGCCTCTTAAATCAAATAATTTTAAATTCTTATTTGATTCTCCAACAATCTTCTTGTCACATGCATTTTTGTCCATTGATTTAATTTTCCTAAAATTAAATCATAGCCCTCCATTTCAAATTTTACCCTAATTCTGCCCTAACCCTAATTGCTAGTTGTCATATTCAATCTCAACCTTCCATCTTAGGGCATTTGTCAACTGTCAATCCTGGTCATTCATCCAAAAAAAAATGACTTTTATAAAAACGCAATGTCAACCTCATTTTGTCACTTCATGCTTGCAATTTCTGAGTACACTTGCAATTTTTAAGTCAAATCCTTCAATATTTTGTTGAGTCTTGGTCATAGGTCATAGTTGCTCATGAAAATCTGAGGGCAAATGCTATTTACAGCAAATGGAGAAGGGCAATGGAGATGAATCATGGAGTGCATGAAGGCTTTTTGTGAGATTGTTCCTTGGTTTATGCTTTTATGTTCCATTGTGCCTCATTGTTAACTAGGTTTAGTTTATTTATGTTATTTATTGCTAACCTGAATTTTTCCCTTAGTTACAATGAGTCTTCTCTTCCTTTGGTTGCTAGGAAGCCTGCTACTCTCTCCTCTGAGAACATTATGGTTGATCCTATGGGCTTGACTGAGTCCTAAGATTTTGGTGCCTTGATATCCTTTGCCTTTGTCTAGATCTCAAGTTTTGCTGCTGCTGACAGCTTTGCCTACCTCCCTTATCGTAATCTGCCTCATGCTGTTTCTCCATCAGTTCCTTCTCCCCTCCTCAACTAAAGGATTTGTGGCCTTCAGTTTTAGGCTTCATCTCTAAGTCGGGTAATTAGAGTGTGCTGGATATCGTGGAAAGTGATAACCTAGGGAAAGATGTTTGAACCCTGGTTTCCTATAAGAAGTCAATATTGAAGGATGCCTCTCAAATGGTTTTGAATTCTCATTTGAAACGTCATTAGTGTTGTCTCTTAGGTTGCTTCCTTTGAGAGTCTGGTGGTTAGTCTCTTTGAGCTTTTGCAGTTCCTTTCTTAATTCTTTTAGTTGTTACTACTTACTAGTATGGATGAATTGTCTCTTCACCTGCTACACCCCTACATGGGCCGCTCCTTCAGGCCTTTGCTTGTCTTATTTGTAGTTCTATTATCTTGTTTTATTCAGCAGGTTGGGCCCATTAATAGATCCCCATAATATTATCTACAAATATTAAATAACAGTAATTAAAGGTTAAGTAGTTCACAATTCACATATTTAGGTAAGGAAATCTACAGAGAAATCTTGTGAAGAAAAATAACGTCTAGAATAGTGAAACTGAAAAGCTAGAGAATCAGATTCTTTGATGAAAACATTCAAACAAAATTTTGAGTGTTATTTAGAGGATTTGGAATCAAGGAAGAACTGATTTCAATAATTAAACTCAGAAAATTAGAAGTGGAAGCAAACCCTAGAGTTGGATGGAATCTTGGAGAGAGAAACCCTAAACCCTAGTTTGTGAATTAAAGTCTTGAAATGAAATATAACACTAATTTGATAATGGGAATAAAGAATTTGTTACGAAATTGAATTCCTGGGTGTTGTGTATGCTATTTGGCACATACTTGATCAATAAATTGTAGTCTTAGGTTTTAGGAAACGTGTATTCACTTCTTGTATGTTTTCCTAGTGAAGATGGATTTGTTTCAATTTGAGTGATTGAATTTAATTTGCTATTGATTGTATATTTTTGAGTGTTCACTAGGTCAATTCTAGCATATATGTTTGGTCAATTTATTTCCTGTGCCTTGGGGTTTGTGCTTGTAACACATCTAAACTTATTTTGTGAATTCTCAATCTATTTAAAAGCAAGTTTTGAAATTCACTTGACCAAAGTGTAGTGAAAACACTAATGAAGGGATCTGAGAAAAATGTTTCTAAAAAAATTGTCAAGACACTAGCATGTCTTATAGTTCTCTAGAGTGAAATGCAAGTCTCCAGCATGATTTGTGGATTTCTAGCATGTTGTTCAAGTCTCTATGTGATTTTCTAAAATGGCATGAAACCACTTTGATATTTTGAATACTGATTTTTTACATCATAAAAGAGTGAGTACTTCTTTGATGGAATCTTCCCAAAAAATATATCGGATTGAAGTTGAGATTGTTATCTAGCTTTTTACCATGGCAGAATTTGAATATTGTTACTTATTTGAGAGTAATTGATGATTTTGTGTTACTGGGCATGTGAGCCATTTAAAGGGTATGGTACACCCTAGAGCTACAACCACACTTGAAAGTCAATTGAGATGTTTAGTGAACCTAGAAGGTCATGTTCCCCAGGATCCCCAGGATATCTAGCCAAGAGATGGTTCATCTCTGTATAGCATCAAATGAGGACTTAGCGAGTAGAGAAAAGGGGGCATACATCTATCACTATCTCCAAGGAGAATCTCCAATTATGTGAAGGCCTATGACCTGATTGTTGTGGAATAATGATATACCAAGATGATAGGGCGCTTTGTATATGGTAAATCAATTCTAGTATCCTTTGATAATATCCTTCTAAGAGTATCATTTGTATGTATTGTTATACATAAAGGAGTATCCATTGCATTATTGGACAGTTATATAGTGAGGAGTATCCTTGTAATTTAAGAGAATACCTAGTTCACTGTTGCTTATTTGTAAGTATGTCAGAGGACTGCTTGCAGGGTAAATGAGTTCTACGGTGGTACCAAATGGTTGGAATCAAACCATGATGTTTTGATTTAGGTCATTCCAAAGATTGTGTCAAGTGGTTGGATTGGACTGTGATGTTTTGATTCAAGTCATTTCAAAGATTATGTTGAGTGCTTGGATTGGACAATGATGTTTTAATTCAGGTCATTCCAAAGGCTAGTGAATCAAGATATTAGAAGTAAGCTTGATGTTTTGATTGAAATCATTCCAAAGATTAGCAAATCAAATTGTTGGAGATGAGATTAATGTTTTGATACAAGTCATTCCAAATATTGTATAGAGTTGTTGGAGATGGGCTTGATGTCTGATTCAAGACATTACAAAAGATGGTGTACCGAGTTGTTGGATTAGACTTGATGTGTGATGTGGGTCATGTTGGTTTACGTTTTATCATCCACCAAACACACAGAATAAAATGTCCAAAGACACTCTATCCTCTCTTGAAAAACCACCGCATATGCTAAGATTGCGAGAAGATCATATGGCGATTCCAAGGCTTCTTTTGTCAGGTCTTGACGTGTGGATAAGCTCAATGGCCATTGTGATTTGCTGGTAATAAACAAGGGGACTTACGTTAAGGAAATCTTCACAAGTTTAGGACTTAGGGAATTTATCATTAAAGGCTTTCTTCACTTAGGACTTCAATTTGGATCTCAAAAAATAGCAAAAAGGATAAGGGTTTAGGAGGTCTATTCTACACCCAAGAACTTAAGAGACAGTAAGGATTCGGTGAAGGGGATAAACCACACTTTGTTTCGCCTCCTGCTGGACAACATACGCAAAATGGGTGCAATCTTCAAGGGGTGTGATAATAATTTTCAAACCTCGAATGAGGCTGAAGTTAAGTTTCCACAATTACGAGCTCAGGCTAACTTTACGCATCAAATGCAAATCATCCATTCGAAGAAAGTATGAGCAATACTTCACCATTGAATCGATACGATCAATCTCTCATTCACTTAACCAACTTTCAAAGCAAATTCTACTTAATCTATTTCTAACTTTAATCTATGGCAGAAGAAGATATGCAACCTCGCTTACTATTTGACAATAAAAGTTGTTCAAAGCAAATCATGCATAAGAGCTTTTATTATTCGAAATAGTCTCAATGCAACAATCTCATACTCTGTCTCCACACCAATGAAAGTGAGAGAGCATCAGTTTATATAGAGTTTCAGAAATCAAATGAAGGGCCGAGATTAAAACAATATCAACGGCCAAGATTATTACAACCCAACCCTAATTAGGGTTGCCCAAAGTAACATGAGTTATCAACTAGTAATCAATCAGTAAAGTGGCAGTTGCAGCTATTATCTAGGAGAGGCGTCCCTATCCTTCTGAGCAGCATTGTGTTCGATGAATCTGGACACTACTACGATGACCTCCTCCATTGTAACAGGTGCCAACATGCTAATCCGGAATTCAAGTCCGTCCAACTTTTCAGCACATTTGGCAAAAGTATTTTCCCAATCCGCCTCCTGCTTCCCAAAATCATTTCGGATGGCTGAGAGTCTTGCCACTCTCGCAAAATCTTGTCTTAGAAATGGTCCAGTGGCCGAGAAGAAAGTCTCTTGAACTTTACGCTTCAACCTCTCCAACTGCATGTCGTTCTCCCGGACAATCTCACGGTCGAACACTTCTGCAGCTGTCATATAAATCTTCTCCTGGATTTCTTTGATCTGCTCTTCAATTCTAAGCCCATCCACTTTTGCCTTCTCCAAAACTTCTTCTTGTATAGTCACTACCCAAAACCAGTGATGGAAATCATATGCTGCTCCTGCAGCAATCACCTTTCTATTAACCAACTCCTCCCTTGGAGTGCCTTTCAAGATCCTAAGGCTTGGAATAAGCCTCTCCTACATGTCCGGAATACATTCCCATGTCTCTGCCATATCCATAAGTCTGGAAAGAAAAGAAGAGGTCCGCCCATAGGCAAGTGCCAGTTTTTCCATGAATAAGGCTGCTTCCGTGCCTTCGCTCACCATCCAGTCCTGAGCCTCCCTGGCTGTAACCATTCCGTGCTCTACATCCTTGGTCACCTCTTGCGATGAATTGAGGAGAAGAGGAGCTACTGCATTACCCTGATCAAGTGGCTGGGTCAAATGTTGTATGTACTCCTTAAGGCGTTCAACCTCCTTTTTATACTCCTTCTTAGCCACTTCTTTTTCCAATCTCGCTTTGATGGTCGAGACGAAATTATCTAATTCCTCCACTTCTTGGCCTTTTGAGGTTGGGCCAAGATCTACAGTGGTTATGCATACTCTTGAGGAGTAATCTCGTCTTGTGGCTTGTCCACTGTGGGTACTGCAATGTGTACGGAACGGCTACCTGTCTCGTCCCTTTGAATAGTAGAGAATTTCTTGGCAGGCTTTTTGACTGCAACTTGCTCCAACCTCGCCAAGAAATTTGCAGTATCATCCTCCTCTTGGGCTTCTGCAGGTTGTTGAATCTTCATTCTTTCTATCAGCCAATCTGGAATGGTCGGCTGCTCAACTCCATCTTCTACCTGAACCTCTTCCTCATTCGGAACATCCACAACCTCCTTGAGAGCAGAAATCATTCCCTCCTCGAAGTCATTATTCCGGACTTCTATCTCATTGTCTGAACCAAGTATTTCCGTGCCTGTAGGTGATAAGGGCTCCTCATCATCCGGCTGAATAGGTTCATTGTTCTCTTCCTGAACTGTAGGAGGTACAATTATTTCTACCAAGGACTCATCTATGGTAGCCATCAGCTCGTCAATATTCCGGGATGCTGCCGAATGAGATGGTTCTCCCCTCTGTCTTTTGGAAGCAGGCTCTGCACTCGGAACTATTTCCTTCCTTTTCTCTCTAATCTTGGCCGGGCCCTGATGAGATGCATCAGCGTTGGAAGAATATGATTCTGATTCGCTCAGTAAATCATATGAGCGTTATTCTTCTCTGCCTCATTTCCTGGACATGATGGTCAACCCACCACTGAGAGTATTTGTCTACTGGCCTCATTAGCGTTGCTAAGTCTGCATGCTCAGGTTCTGACCATCTCACGGGAGGAAGGGGTCGACTCTCCTCGAAACGTGGTTGGATATAGTTCCCATCATCTTGTAACTGACCAGGTATCCGGCAAAACTCAATTGCCCTCATGAAGTCTAGTGACATTCTGGACCATAGTGTCCTCCTGACTTCGTATTCATCAGCAGCATCAGCCCAGAAGTCTTCCAGTTCCACTCTGTGCTTGTACCTTCTCCCTTCTGCTGTTCAAATATTATGATGTGGGTCAAAGTTGACCCTGGACTTGTAGGCTGTAAATGGGTACCACTGGATTTCCAATCTAGCACTCTCAACTGCCTGTGAGGACGGACAAGATTCCAACATATCCCGATGAACAATGGGAATGTAATAGATGCCTTCTTGGTTGGCCTATGAATGTTCTGATATTCCTCTAGCTACCTCAGGACTTCGAGCAAAACCATCCGATTTGTTGGATAAATTGGCAACTTATAAGGGTTTCCAGTAAACCCTTGGATCTTGATATACGTAAATTTTGGGAATTGGATGAACCAGGACCCATATCTACTGATTAGACTCTTCGCCTCATGACTCAACCTCTGATGTATTCCCCCTTGGAGCGTTCTAGTGATATGCATTAAGAATGCATCATATGCCCTTCTGAAATGAGACTTCTCCTTCAACTGGAGTTGCGGGTAACAATCGTACGGTCTGAGTTCGTTTTCTCCGCTGCCAACTTTTCCTTTGCAAGTTAGTCCTAGATACTTATATGATCTGGCCAACAAGTAGACAACATACGAGCTCATATGAAAAGACTTAGTCTCTTCCAGATTGATCGATTGCTCGTGGAGATTGTCACTTATCATCCGTGACCAATTGAACATTTTCACACCAGAAGTGATCTCGTCTATGAAGTAGTACATCCAGCTCTCAAAAAATGTACCCTGCGGGTTGCTAGCTATTATGTTCAGCATCAATATGATATCTCCAAAATCTTCTTTGAAGTCCGTTCGGCGAGGTCTTTTGGGCATCTTCTTTATTGATGGCTTTGGTTTGTCCAACCATGCCTTGTTAACAGTTGTAGTGCATAAGTCTGATTGGCTGTCATATAACCTCTTGGCCTCCTCTTTGGTCTTAGAGACCGTCCGTGAATGCGCTGGGATGCCGAAGGTTTCTTGGATTGCCATCTCGCCTAAGTGTGCCAGAACTCTACCATTTGGTGCAATGATCTGCCTCTTTTGAGCATCATAGTGGGTAGCACATTCCACCATCAATTCTGCACAGTCTATTGCAGGCGGGAATCCTGCTGCCTGGAAAATCCCGTTTTTGATCATCCGCCTGGCTATTGGTGTTGGCAGTCCATTCTGTCCATATACTCTTCTTTTGAACTCATCGAAGTCGACGTGTCCGAGATCGGTGTCTACGACATTCTTCCATTTTGAATTGATTTTAGTCTCTCGCTAGGCACCTTTGCTGGCGAACTTCATTTTTGCCGGTCTCTTTGATGATTTGCCCACAGTGGTCATCAACCTGCAGTCAGAAAATTAACATTAATATGGAGACTTTTTAAATTAATTTATTCTCATGCCTTGGGTTCGAAAATTTACTTTCAGCTGGTTAAATAATTAAATTGCTGCAAAAAAAGCAAGCTGAAAGTAAATGGATGAAGTTGAAAATTTTAGCCAGAACTTTTGCTAAGATGAAAGGACAGAAGAATGGCGAATCAACTTGACTGAAATTCAAACCTCAGAAAAAGACTGCTGGCTGCAAATCAGATTTTAACTCTGATAATTTAAAAGAAGAAGTGCGCCCCTCTTGCACAGAAGAATTTTAACTTTCAACAAATAAAGCTTTTCCCTTTCCTGCAAGAATTCTTCCTCAGCATAACATTACTTCTCTCTCTGGAAAATTCGATCTTGTCTACTGAACAATCAACTGCCTGATAATTTCGAGAGAGATCAAATTTCTCTTCAGCTGTGTGTGAAAAAAATGAGTTGCTAACACTCATTATAATGCTGAAGGATTTAATTTATTTAGCAACTGCCTTCTTGTTTCTCGATCTCGATTTGTTTTCATTTATTCAAACAGGCAAGTTTCCTTTATTTCTCAAAAAGAATCCGTCTCGAGTTTATCCAGGCAAATCTCATTGATCTTCCAAAATTCGATTTTTTGCTTGAATGTTTATCTTTGATTTTTTCAAATTTTGAAAGAAAATATTAAACATTTAATTAAATTCGTCCCTTCCAAGTTTTAAATTCATGGTGAATTTAATTTTGCCCATCGGATTTCATCTCTGGCTAGCACAATTTATTTTCTTCCAACTCTCGTCTGGCGAATTTGATTTTGTCCAAGGCATTTAAATTTCCGAGTAGTTGAAATAAATTATTAAAATATTAAAATATTTTAATTTATTCCAACCCGTTCGTTTTGGACCCATGGCTATTTCGATTTTCTCTTCATTTTCCTTGGCTAAAAGTGTATTTTCCAATTTTATTCTCAATTTCGTCTAGCCAAGTCAAAACTTAAGCCATTCCGTCGACAATTTTTATGCCAGATCCTTATTTTTCTTTGCCATGGCGAGCTTTTAATTGCACTGAGCTTATTTTCTTCTGCCAAAGTTAAATTTTCTCTTGCTCGGTCGAATTTTTCTAGGAAAAATCCTTGTCTGGATGTCTCCATCAGGCGAATTTCCTTGACGCTCGACAAATTCTTATTCCTTTTGGCTAAGGGCAATCCTTCCTTTCTTTGATTTGCGCATCTTTCTCTATATACTTGGCCAATTTTTCCTCTAGACATCCAAGACTTTAGGCAAAATTTAAATTTCTCCACTTTTGTGCTAGGCACACTTCATCTTATTCTTTGCCATAGCCTAATTTCTTTAGCACTTGTCCTTTCAAACTTAGCACTTAACCTCTTGAAAATGTCATGATACTTAGACAAAAACCTCAATTTTTCATCCTTCGGCCTCTATACTTAGGCAAATTTTCGAATTTGTCTTGGCTAGGCACCAAACACTTATCAAAAATCATAATTTTTTTCCTCTTCATAGACCATAGCGGACTTTCCAAGCATTTGGACAAGGTGAGGGCGGACTTTCTATGGTCTTGGACATTCCTTCTTTGAATATGGCAGACTTCCAAAGATTTTAGCACTTTCTTTAACACTTTATCCTTTTGAATATGGCATAACACTTGGCCAAAATTTCGATTTTCCACCTTTTTAGGCTCTTACACTTAGCAAATTTTTGAAATTTTCTTGACTAGGCACCAAACACTTAGTAAAATTTTTGATTTTTCTATTTCTCATGTGCCTAGGCAGACTTCCTTAGCACCTTGGACAAGCATGGCGGACTTCCTTAGCTTCTTGCCACTTCCCCTCAAGTGCATGGCGGACTTCAAAGACTCCTTGGACATGTATGGCGAACTTCATGAGTTCTTGGCACTTGACATCCTTGAGCATGGCGGACTTTCCTTAGTCCTTGCCATCCTTCCTTCACTGCTGGCGGACTTCCAAACCTTTCAGACATCTTCCTCTTGGCATTTTTCTCCTTGGAAATGGCGAATTTTCCAGACTTAACCAGATTTTTCATGAATTTCATCCTTTTTTTGAGTTGATTTTTGTGATTTTGCTTCAGATCTGATTAATTTTCCAGAATTTTGATGTTTTAAGTCTGATTTTTCTCATCTTTTTGACTGATTTTCCAGAATTTTCGCTTGCTTTTCCAGATTTTTCAATGATTTTTCGATTTTCTCTTTGATTTTCTTAGTGATTTTTCGATTTTTTTGAACTTCTGAGTGGATTTTTGGAATTCGAGACCTTTCCAAATATAGAAACTTTCCAAAAATAGAAACTTTCTAAAAATAGAAAAAGCAAAACCCTAAAAAATAGGGAACCCTGTTTGGTCCAAAAATACCAAAAATGAAAAAGCAAAAAAACAAGATTTCCTAAAAAGTAGGAAGTCTCAGAATTGGCTGAATTCACAGGCGATCTTCGTTTTCTGGGCCTTCTGAGTGCTTCCATGACGTCTACGCACTGATTCAAGCATGGATTACTGACTTGGCTCGGGTAACTCTCGGCAAACTGACTTGAAACTCTTAACAAGGTGATTTGACGAAACCGTTGCAAGGAGACAAAACCCTAAAAACTAGCAGACAACTGGGGGTCCCCATTGGCGATGGGGTGATGTGTGAAAAGGTCACAACAGGTCATTCCAAAGAATACGCAAGTCTTGTGTTGTTTTGTGTTTGTGTTTGATGCAGATTAATCTGCAATGAAAAACTATAGCTGCCACTAAAAGAAGTGAGCAATAAATACTAAAAACAGCAGGAAACACACAATTTTCCACAAAATAAACAAACTTTTTTCATTTCTGAGTTGGAACAACATACATTCTTTTTACCAAAGTCTTTTTCTTGTACTAGACCAAAAAAAAACTTTCTGTTCAAGCAATTAATTACCTTCTAATAAACAAAAAGCCTTACTCTATAATGTGCAAACCAATTAATTACACTACATCAGCCATATTTTCCATAAACAGCAAACACAACAAAAAAATTATAAAACATTTGAGCACTTATAACTGACAGGAAGTGGGAGACACATCATTAATAGTTGGTTATACATCATCCTCCCCGTCCAATTTTGTAAACTTCCTCTTGGGTTTTGTCACTACAAACACGAGTGCTGACCTTCCGAACAAGCTTCACAAGTTTTTCCTTCAATGTGTTCTCTCATGATCCCTTGACTCAATCTGAACCAAAATTTGATCTTCCAATCCTTGCACTTCTAAGTTTAGGGGGAGGCTAATGATGATTCCACTATTGAGTTGGGCTGGCAAAGTCACATGTACATACTAGACACTAATGCATAATTGATGAAATGATCTTTGTTGCTACAACCAACAGACTTGAACCTACTTATCTTGTCCCAATCATGCTCTAAACCATTGCACTAAAACTAAGTTAGGCTTTCACCTTTGACTAGACTCTCGATAGCATTCTCTAAGGATTTTCCATGCTCTTTCCGATCTTCCCATGACCAATATTCTTCTCAATACAGTGAGAACTACTTGTAGAATCCCATGCAATTTCTTCTACCACCCTCTTTCTATCAAGAGAATTGTTGCTTTTAAGCCCATCCAAGATTTTGCACTTTGACCCCATGCCATGTGGTACTTCCCATTTGATCTTTAATTTGGATCCTTTGGTCATTGGATCTTCAACCTTTTGATTCTGCATAACTCCATTTGTAGGCTCTAGTGTTGACTTTGTTTGCCTACGGAATGGGATTCTACTCTTACGTACTACTGGCAAACTTGTAATGTGCAGAACATAGGATAAAACAGTAAACTGAAAGATATCATAGTTGAATGCCAAAACCTTTATTCATCATCAGAAATATCATGTACAAGAGAGTATCACAATGCTTACAGTATAAACATCGGCAACAAAACTCATTCATAATTCTTTTCCGACTATCCCAACCGATTACATATAATGCTCGGCGGTGGTTAGATAACCAACCGTCACGACATTTCATAACATCATTAACATAACATTAATCTGGATATATTTTCCCGAAAGTACATGACATGTTTTATTCTTTACTAATCTATAGTTTTATTGACAATTGGCCGACTACGACCACGGCCGACTACGGCCGACTACAAAGTAAAGATATACGACTAACATCATCCCCCCCAAAAAAGAAGTCATCTTCCAGACGACATACATACAGCAAGATAAGATCACTAAGAAGTAGGGGGAAGGGAGTGCGTCCCTGGATGCACAGATGACGTCGGAGTGGTGGAAGAATGCTCTGCTCGCAGGCGCCTCAGCTCCTCCGTACATGTGCGAAGCTGCCGATCTGCCAGTATCTCAGCTTTGTCTACCCGAGCGTGTCGAAGGGCAACCTTCAAGGAGTGGTCATCAGGAGTGCTTCGCCACCACTGCTTGCACTCGTTGCCAGTCAGGTTCTCCCATGTCATCGTCTCGTTATCAGCGTCCGTCCTCTTTCTTTTTCCAGCTGAGGCTACCTTTGGCTTGTGCTGCATAGCTTTCTTGCCCTTGTCCATCTTTCTGTCAGTTCGGCGATTCCAGCCGACTTTATAACTCTCGAAACAGTTGTGAAAACTGCCGAAACTATCCAAACTGCCGGAATGATCAAAACTGCCGAACTGAGCAAAACTGCCGAAATGATCAAAACTGCCGAACTGAGCAAACCTGCCGAAATGACCAAAACTGCCGAACTGATCAAAACTGCCAAACTAATCAAAGCAGAGGCCCGTGAAAGCCGGCCGAAAATTAGCCAGCTAGGCCGGTCAAATTACCCGCGATGAAGCCAAAAGCTGATGAAAAACTGCCGTGAAAATTACCCGGGCAGTGAAAGTGCGAACGATGAAATGGCTACTTGAAAAGCTGAAAAGCTGCCCGAACTCGAAAGACTGCCGAACCTACCGAAAGCTGCCGAAATGCCGAAAATTGCCGAGATCTGGCAAAAGCTGGAAATGCCGTACGTCCTGGAAGAATGCTTGAAACGGCTGAAACTGGAAAGGCCGTACGCCCTGGAGAATCTGTACCTGAGAACTTGGCGAATGTGGTAGAGTTCGTACGGCTTGAAAGGTGGGTGAGTGCCGTACGCCTTGAGATATTTCGCCGAATTTGTCTGATGTGCTAATGTCGTACTATGTGCAGAGGATGCAAATGTCGTATACTGTGAGGACTTGTGACAGCCGTACGACCTGGAAGTCTTCTGAGTGAAAAGGCCGTACGATTCTAGAAGCTTGAGATTGACAGTGTCGTATGATGACAGAAACTGGAGATTGCCAAGGCCGTACGATGTGAATTCTTGCTAAGTGGAAGAGCCGTACGACCCTAGAGTTCTGTGAATTTCGTGCAAGTGTTCCTGAAATGCTGGTGCCGTACGGATTCTCCTGCAACACTGAGCCCGTACGAAATCTCCTGAGGCAATAATGTCGTACGACTTGAAGGAAGTCACTGATGCACTGATGCCGTACGATTTGGAGGAAGTCACTGATGCACTGATACCGTACGACCAGGAGAATATCACTGAGCTGCCGTACGATGTCAACCCTGGCACCAATTCCAGTCTGTGATGGCCGTACGATTTCCAGTGGCCGTACGAGTGAAGACTGAGAGGCTTGTAATTGCCGTACGATGCAGTGCTTGGCAAAATTCTTTACTGGCAAAGGCCGTACGGTGCAGAACTTGGCAAAATTTTCAATTTGCACTTGCCGTACGATTTCCACTGACAAACAGACTGAATACTGGGAAGCTTGAAAATACCGTACGGTTTGAGAATCCTTTGAATGCCGTACGACTTCAAAACTTTGGAACTGGTGAAGGCGCCGTACGAGTTCCCTCTCTGTGCTTGACTTGCTGAGTGCGTACGGATTCCTGTGTTCACTTCTCCCATCGTGATTTCTGTTTATTTTGCCCTTTCTCCCGACTATTTCCTCTTTAAATGGCCGTACGGCTTGGGGTGCTATATTTATTTCATTTTTGACTTTATTTGTTTTAATCACTCTCCTTCTTGGCCGTACACTTTTTTCTCTGGTCAGGCTTTGGCAACCTTTTAATTTAATGTTTTCTCCTTTAATTTTCCGCCATTTATTTCCTTTAGCCAATTTCTCCTTTGACCGTGCGATTTGTTCAATAGCTGAGACTCTTATTTTAATTCGCCTTACTTTATTTAATTTGAGCACTTTAATACTTCCTCTCTTAATGTCCCAGCCATTTAATTTATTACTTAATTTTTTCTCCCTTCTTTTGCTTTCTTTTCTGACTTCTTTTACGTTTCTTTTATTTTTTTCTTCTTTTCTCTTTTCTTCCCGTTCGCCTTGTTCCTCCTTACTCTGTTATTTTCTTTTATTTTCATAGCTTTTTTCCTATCTATTTTTATTTTTTCCAACTTCCGTTCATTTTTTCTCTCCTCCCTTCTCTCTTCTTTTCCATTTTCCCTTTCATCTCTTTTTTCTCTCTCTTCATCTCTTTTCTTTCTTTCTAATTTTTTTCATACTTTTCATTTTTTAATTCCAACACAATTTTTTCATCTCGTACCTGTTCAAATTTGTGGACGGGTGTATCGTCCAGTGTTGATACTCTTTCTTTGTACTCTCCGTTCTCGGCCAGAAATGTTTGGCTGGCCCTTCCCTGTTTCTCTTCTTCCTTGATTTCCCCGATTTGTAGCATGTTACACTCTCGGTGGAATACTTCATAGTCTTCCATCTGCCAATGAAATAAGCCATTCAATGAGCTTGTCTCGTCCTCCGAACAACTCTCGAGTTCAAGTACGCCTTCAGTGTTCGGTTCCATAGCTTTCCTTCCTTTGTCCTCATCCGACTCACCTCCATCCGATTCAGATCCAGAGGAAGCCAATTCTTCGCTCACGGCCTGGTTCTTCAAGTCAATGACGTACTTTCGCCTGTTGTTCTCGATCGAGAGTGTGTTCCTCTTCCAATTATGATTTGCCTTCGCGGCTATCAGCCATCCTCTCCCAAGTAGTGCATCGTATGCTTTCCTCTGTAATGGGATGACGACAAAATTTAGCAAAAACTGTTGTGTCCCGATCGTCACCTTCTGTGCCATCAACGTTCCCAATGGCTTGATACCATGTTGATCAGCGCCAACTAGTTGGAATGTCGGCGGCCAGAGTGTAGGCTTCCCAAGACTCTTCCATGTGTCTTCGGGTAGTACGTTGACTCCTGATCCTCCATCGATGATAGTATTTGTCAAGATATTCCCTCTGATTTCCATATGCACGACCGCTGGCATCTTCCCAATGTTCGCTGTGAGCAATACCAGGTCGATTGTTTGTTCACCATACGGTGGCGGTTCTGGTATCAATTCTTTCCTTCGTTCCTCCAATCGCGGTTGCTTGCCATCCTCGACGACGTTTGTGATCGCCAGTCCCAACTGTGGCATAGTCTGGAGAAGGTCAGTTACTTTGATCGGTATGGTGGTCTGCAGTACCTGACGTATGATGTTGGTTTCCGCCTCCGACCGCCGAGAGGTTCCTGGCTTCTCCGGAGGTACTTTGTTTTCCTTCGCCATCGCCAGTTCCACTTCGGTTTTTGCTTCCTTCATCCTTTGTTGCTCCGTACATGGATCTACATTTTTTGCTTGTGCTCTGGTGATCGCCAGTACCTCTTGTTCTTCTACTTCCAGCATATGGATACCCTTTTGCTTTAGGCATTCGTTATCTTCATGATCGCCTGGTCCACACCACTTACACAATCTCCCTCCTGAACCTTGACCGTTCTGGCAGTCCCTGGCGAAGTGGACCCATTCGTTGCACTTCCTGCATTGGATCATAGGCCTTCCTTTTGCATCGTATTGTATCATGTTTCTCGGACTTCTATTGCTTCTGTAACCTCCAGGGGATGCATTGCTATTGTACTGGGGCTTTGGTGGTGTGTTCGGCGGTGTCGACGGTTCTCCCTGCGCAAAGAGTACTTGTGCACTTTTGGATTTTAAGTTGTATGGGCATTCCTTGACGGAATGTCCCATCACTTGGCAGATATTGCAGAATAAGTTCTTGGGACAGTTCGCCTTCGTGTGACCTTCCCTATTGCAATCCGTACACCACAGTTCTCTGGCTTCTCTCGTACTCTCCTTGTCGGCCTTCAATTCTTTCATCATTCGCATCATATCCTTCCTGAGTGCTTGTACAGTCTTGGATTCACCGTCGCTGTCGTCCGTACTCTCCTCGTCGTCTATCTTCTTTTTCCCTCGGGAGGATGTTTTATTTTCACTTTGTATGTCCATTGCCCGATTGTATGCTTCAGCGTACGATGAAGGAGGTACGACTTTCATTTTCTTTCTTAATGACGAAAGCAAGCTCTCGATGAACCATCTTTTCTTCAACCCATCAGTCGGCTGTGCCTCTAATTTCCCCAGCAAGTCTTTGAGTCTTCGGTTATAGGTCCGCACACTCTCATGCTTTCCTTGCTTGGTATTGTATATCTCCGCAACGATCTCGCTATCATCTCGAAGAAGTTTGAACTCCTCCTGGAAAGCTTTTTTCAATAACCTCCATGTAGCTCTCTGTGCTTGGTCCAATTCCGAGTACCAATCAATGGCACTGTCTCTGAGTGTCGCTGGAAATGCCTTCAGCCACTGGTCGGGATCATCCTGCCCGCTGGCTATCCAGATTGTCTCACATGTCTTACAATGTCGTACGGGATCCTCAGAGCCATTCCCCATGAATTTCGGCAACTTTTGCCTCTCCGGCTGAGCCATCTTTCCCAGGTGACCTCCTTGTGTTTTGGACCCGATTGGACTAGTGGATTCCTCGCTACGTCCCTGTGCGTCACTTGCACTCTTGGCCACGTACGAGTCACTCCCACGTCCTCCGTCAGCGTCCTCAACACCGTGGGTCTCCTCAGGATTTCTCCGATGCTCTCTCTGCCCTGGGGTCTTAAGCTCTGGTCTTCCCCTCAACTCGTCGTCGTCGTCCGAGAGGGACAACTCTCGAAATCGTCTGATGCTACTAGTCAAATCATCTTCATAGAGGTTATATTTCCTTGTGTGTGGAGTGCTGAAGGGGTCTTCGTCCCTTCCTTCTATCAGACTGTGGTGTGCTCGTTCAATAGATGTGTCTATTCTTGACAGATTTTCATATGTTCTTTTTATGCTCTGATTTATTTCAATTAAGTCCTCATCTAATTCCTTACCGACTTGCCGTAGTCGTCTTCGCCGATTTTCTTGCTCTTGCAGCCTGAGTGATCGCCGAACTTGTTCTTCTGAAGTCCCGTGCCCGTCAGGTACTCTATTCTTGTCTTTGTTCGGTCGTACGGGCATTTATTAGTTGTTCAAGCGATCATTGCTGGTTGCCGGAAGTACGGTTGGGCATGCGATTTAGGAGGTGGTTCACCTCGTCGTTCACTTCCAGCCGATCCCAGATGACTTCCTCAGGGATCTCCCGAATGAGGGATTCCCTACGCACGTGGTCACGTAGCAATATTTTCCACAAATTTACCAAATCTTCTGTCAATGAGTCTTCCCGTTCCTCATTAGCATTTACAGGTTCTTCCGCCGGTTGACCCATTACGCTGCCATGGCAGGTGATGCCCTAGTCCGTTCAAGCAACGGCGCCAAATGTTTGCCTACGAAATGGGATTCTACTCTTACGTACTACTGGCAAACTTGTAATGTGCAGAACATAGGATAAAACAGTAAACTGAAAGATATCATAGTTGAATGCCAAAACCTTTATTCATCATCAGAAATATCATGTACAAGAGAGTATCACAATGCTTACAGTATAAACATCGGCAACAAAACTCATTCATAATTCTTTCCCGACTATCCCAACCGACTACATATAACGCTCGGCGGTGGTTAGATAACCAACCGTCACGACGTTTCATAACATCATTAACATAACATTAATCTGGATATATTTTCCCGAAAGTACATGACATGTTTTATTCTTTACTAATCTATAGTTTTATTGACAATTGGCCGACTACGACCACGGCCGACTACGGCCGACTACAAAGTAAAGATATACGACTAACAAACTTCCAATGTTTCTCTATTGGTTTCAATTGAAAGAAGATCACTGTCAACTAAATCTTCATCATCCATCTCTTGAGGTGCACTTTTGATCTTATTCATTAATTTTCATTGTAGCTGTTGGGTGAAAATTATGTAATCAACTTTCGACAGATTACACAACTTGGACTTCAGCCACAGCTATGTGAGATGTGAATCTCTCCTCTCGGAAAGGGGAGGCGCCCTTCTTACTGCTAAGAGAAACAATAGTAAATCACAAAAGTAATTACACAATGTACACGAAAGTCACGAAGTGGGGGGGGTGTGTTACATTCATCCTTCTCTCTTTTTTCAGAGAAGATGTTTACAATGTTTCACGTGTTGGAAGTTCCGAATTCTTGATAACTAAAAACTAACAACCAGCAGTAATGCCAATATCTCTATCTCGTCAAAGCGAAGCGTAGAGATACCAGAAGTAATCAACAACAAACAAAAGAAAATAAAATGGGAAAGCTCACGAAGGCACAAAGTCGTTCCGTAGCTTTATCAATGTCGGATCTGCATAAACGTACCGTTTGCTACGTTAGAAGCACAAAGTCTTCTTAGACGCAACAATTCTTCGAACAACATGAACGATTACAAGCACAAAGTCTTGTAGATCATCCAACCAAAATGTCAACGAGCACGAACGATTACAAGCACAAAGTCTTGTAGATCTTTCGACAAAGTATCCAAGAGAATGAATAATTATAAGCACAAAGTCTCATAGATTATCCAACAAGAACATGCATGAGCATGAATGATTATAAGCGCAAAGTCTTATAGATCACTCAACCAATGATAAACAAAATAACAATGCAATCTAAATAATAAATGTAACACAAAGTTTACATCAACCACTTAGAGTCTTTCAGATTCCTCGAACTAATCACTACCAAATCGAATCAACTTACAAAAGTATCGAATCCAACACAAAGTTTGGCTTGCAATCCTTTCCTTTATTGATTGAATCTCATTCACAAAATATGAACGCAAAGTTTCACAAGTTTGCTTACAAAAGGGCAGCACTTCGTTGCAAAAGGCTAAAAGATATGTTACAATGAAAATCCCTCACAATATATAGAAAGAGGGATGAGCAAAATAAGGAAAGAGATTGAGAAAATTAAGGAAAGTTAGGTGAGCGATTTTTGGAGATCTCACCTAACTTTGACCAAAGTCAAAGTGTAATTTGTTTTCAAAATATTACATCTTTGGACTTGGTGTAATTACAATTTACAAAATGACATTCGAAAATGTCGAGAAATATTTACAAGATGCATAATGGGATGCACCGGAAATGTCTAACACTGGAGAATAGGAGGCTGCTTCACGTCTTTTTGCATTGGGCGCGGAAGTCTTCAAATTTCCTCCTAGTCTCCTGCACGAACTTCTCATCTGGACCAACGGTGTAATCCACAATGGTGTGGATTCTCGTGATCGATCTCATGGCGGATGAGTGAACCTTCTTGCACCTGTCAAGATGCGTCTTCAGGTTGTCCAATGTGAGCCTTGTATCACAAATGATGTTGATGAAGCGAAGTGCAGTCAATCAAGTCATGATGGCTTCTTTGAAGATCGGGGATATTTCGCGGCGGTAGGAAGATCACGATTGTCCTCAAGAAGTTGACCAGGCAACTCTCTGATACTTTTGTCAAGAATGTTGCGATGCCCGTCGACATCTTCCTGTACTTGGTGAAGGTCTTCAATGAGAGATTGAACCACTTGGATCCTGTGTTTCAGTGATTCTTTTACCTCTACAAACTTTTCTTTGTCGGGAATTACCCCAACCTCCACCAATTTGCTGAGCTTTACCTGTTTCATTTCCGACCATGACAACAGGCATTTTTCCATGTCTCTGCGCTCCTGGGAAAGTACGCCCTTTTCTTTGTCAAGCTCTGTGGTGAGCTTGGCCAACATGGTGGTTTTCTCATCCGCAGCCAAAATTATCTGAGATCCGTGTTCAATGATCTTTTCAACAAAGTCATACAACACTCTGCCTTTGGAGGCGAATTTCTCAGCTTTCTTGACAGCTGGGTCTTCAATACTTACCACTGTCAGCGGTTGTGAATTGCTTGGAGAACCGGCAAGTCTCTTTACAACAGTGGCATAATGCTCTGCCCTCTGTTTGTACATGTTACGAGATTGCTCAACTTTGTCCAGCCTTCCTGCCAAGATATCCAAAGTGACTTGCGCATCGGCTTTTGCACTTTCGTTGGTAACCTTGCCAAGCTGGACCTTTGTTACTGTGTAGTCCTCCATATTGACATCACCTTCTTGATTTGGCGGTATGCCAATTTCAGCATACTTGTGGCCAGATTATCAGCAGCATTCAGCCTCGAGTATACTTTTGCCTTCTTCTTCCCTTTAGCCTTTGGAAGAACTATCTCTTCAAGGTCGAGTTCCTCTGGAGAAATCATTTGCTTTTTACGCTTCGACACTTGAGATATTAGCCAAGGAGGAAGAAAAGAAGTGTGAACTTCTGGATTTAATTGTCAAGTCGGTCGCCATTGCCACCTCTGAAGTTATTGTCACATCTGAACTCACCAATGGTATCGTGACAATTGGAGAAGTGTTTGTCATCATCGCTCCTGTAGTTGACACATTGAGCTGATCACGCATTGACTCATTCATGAAACGATTGAATTCGTTCTCAGAAGTGATATCATACGTTGGCGAAGACAAGCTAGGAATGGACGATGGTGGGCTTGACAGTATATCAACCGTATGAATGCTTGTGACTGATGGAGTATCAAGCTGGGTTGATGCTGCAGGGATAGGGGATATCTCGGCTGCAGGAATGCTCGTGGTAGGAATAGGTGACGAGGGAGCAGGAGGTGAAGGAATTCTTGACTCAAAAGGGGTATGAGGAACGTTTGAAGTCACGGGCGATGATGTTCTGTGAATTTCCTCAACTACGTTCTCGGGAGGAGAAGTAGTTATTTCTTCATCATGCTCGGGTTCCTGTTGATCACCCTCTTGCCTCTCCGATTCTGGTTCACCTTCGAAGTCACCTTCAGATCCTTCTTCAGAATCTTCATCAGACTCTTGCCCGCTTTCAGAAACCTCTTCGGCATCGGAGTCTGCTTCTGCTGAATCTTCATCTTCAGCGGATTGGTCGCTTGAAGTATCTTCTTCATCGGAATCTATCTCCTCTGAGATGGGCTTTTTACCCTTAGAGCGAGATGGGTGAGATTCCGTCATTTCTATCTCTTGGACAGCCTGGGTATCTTTCTTACCAGCAGTGAACTTAATCCTAGGGCCTCTCCGCGAAGAAGTGGGAACAGCCGCTGACTTGTTTTTGTCGCGAAGTTCTTGCTGTTGGTGTGCTTCTGCCTCGGACTCTTCTCCTTCTGAGTCTGTCCTGAAACTTTTCATTGCATAACCATGTTTGTGTAACCACTCTTCTGTATTGGCTAGGATTGGTCTCAGCCTTTCTCTCATGCTGGTGACCTCTTTCCTAGACCACTGTATTGCAGGTAACGGCCTCTGCGCCCTTTGAATTTCATCATAAGGCAGTTCATGATATCACTGGATCCTCAAAATCCTCACGGTAGGTCGGCGATACCAAGATCTACGGTTTGTTGGTATCAATCGCAGCCGTCCATCTTTTGAATGGCTTCTTCATCTCACGCAATCGCGAGATGTCTTCAAAGCGGTACAATGTTGGTGACCCTTTTTGCAACTTCTTTCACGACATCACCATTGAGTCAAAAATCAAATAGCCTATACGTAAGGTTTTGATGGTCATGATCGCATCTCGACGCCAAACCGGACTTAGCCTTTTGTGCAATCCGGATAGTATATCCGATGGTGTTGGGAACTTGAATCCACGTGTTTGCTTCTTAGTTCTTTCGCCGACATCATGCTGCATGTTTCCATGAGAACCCACTTATCCGAAGGATAAGCGGTAGCATGTAGGGACAACCCGTGTAACAACCTACTCTCAAGTAAGTAAACGTTGGGAATTGAAGAAAAATACATCCAACTTTACTTACCACCTTATAAGCCTCATCAGACACTCTTCTTCTTTCCAAGGATGGATCAAAGTTGAAGAGTAAGGGCGCAAAGAAAGCATCAGTGACCCGTCTGAAATGATGAAAGCTTTCCTTTAGCTCCAACTGATAGAAATATCTGTACACAGGCACCATCATTCGATTCCCCTTTGTAGATAGACCTGGGAATTGCCTCATCACAGCTGCTGCGTACACCAGGTAAGAAGTCATGTAGAACTTCAATGTAGAAGGAGCATTGATCAACTGTTCGTGCATCTCATCACTGATTTGTTTACCCCAGTCAATATGCACTTTCTGCCTCCTTATGATCCTGATGTATTCATACATCCAAGTCGTGAAAGGTGGATGATTCCGGCAAACCTTTCACTCTGCTCAGAAACGTGATCATATCCTTGACGTCATCTTTGAAGTCACTTCTCAGGAGTCCTTTCGGCCATCTGGAAACAGACGATCTAGGCTTTTTGAGCCATTGAGTATTTATCAACTGTTTGGCTTTATTAGGATCAGCATCGAAAATCTCCTGTGCTTTTGATATAGAAATGTCAATATATTTGTCCATGTGAGGAACCTTGAAGACGATGTCAAAGAAATCGGGGTCGAGTCTTAAAATCTCATGCCCGGAAGAGTCGATCACACTTCTGCTTTCTCGGATGTAATGAGACGCAACTTGAAGAACAAACTCAGTATTGTGCGCAGCTGTGGGGAACATTGCCACCAAGTGGAGATTACTGTGTACTATTGCCCTCATTGAATCAGGAAGAGGCTTCGTCTCTGTCAACTTTGCAAAGTCAACCAAATCTTGATGGCCAACTTCTGTATCCTTTATTTCTTCAACTTTCGAAAGTACCATAGTTGGCGGATAGACGCCTTGATATTTGTACTTCATCTTGCTTTTTGCTTTCGAAGAAGAAGGAGGTTTCGTTGCAGTCATCAAAAGAAACTGGAACACTGAGCACTCTTAACTGGACGATCTCTGAGAGTAGACTGCAATCCGTCTAGCCAGAACAAACACCAATTTGTTAGGAAACATGGGAAAGCGTGAAACGAGCACGAGGGTGGAAAAGCATAGAGATGATGGCGAGGCACGCAAAACGATGCACGAATGCGGAAAAATGGAGCTCAAGGATGCACTGGTCAAAAATGGGGTGCATTTGGAAAGGTCTGGAAAAAGCCAGAAAAAAGTGTAAGGGCGCTAAAATTCAGCGCCCTTACATTCTGAGAAATTGCTTTTGGTGTAAGGGCGCTAAATTTTAGCGCCCTTACATTTTTAGTGTTAGGCAATTTTATGACATTCTTTTGATGTCATGGCGCTAGAATTCAGCGCTTTAGCTTTTTGGTGAAAGATGATTTTGATGCAAGGGCGCTAAATTTTAGCGCCCTTACATCTTACAGTGTTAGGTAATTTCTCATTTTCTCAAAAATGTTCTAGCGCTAAAATTCAGCGCCTCTGCTTTTTCTTGAAACTTTTGAGATGTAGATGCAAGAGGGAATGGCGATAGCGCTCAGGCTTGGAGATGGAAATTTGTTTGAATCATGAGAGCTTGAGTTTGCTTTCATTCTATTACATACGCCTCCCATTTTTGAGGGAATTCTTTTTCACAATAACAGATCTCTTCAACGTTCACCAAAACGCATAGAGAGAGACAACATGGATACGTTGGATAGATACGAGTGCCCACAGAACATCGACCATATTGGCGGATAAGAGAAGAACGCGTAGGTGGCGAGAGAAGAATGCGTAGGGTAACAAAGGCTCGCCACGATGAAGACAAACGATGGACAGAAAACGCGAATGAAGAACACTTTGAAAGGCGAGAACAAAAACGCGAGTGTATAGGGTAAGAGCATGGAAATGAAAAGAAGGAATGAGCACTAAATGAACACGCACAGGGGAGAACGCGAATTCAAAACCATGAATGAAGGTTCCATTGCATAAACGTGTAGGAAAACGCGAATGAAGGAAGACGCGAATAGAAAAAACGAATGAAATAAAAACGTGAATGAAGAAATCAAAACGCGAATGTACAAAGATCATATACAAATGACAATACAAAGCCGAAATGAAAGTCTTACCAGGGCAAAACGCGAAGCTTGTTGAAGAGAGAAATGGCGAATCTCCAAAAAACGTGATTTTGCAGATGAAAGGCAAACGCACAGCAAGAGGAGATGCAAAAGAAATAAAACATAAACAACAAAAGTGGCGAATTCATTCACTTAACTTTGCAAATGAAAATTAAAAACCTAACTCAAGTCGTGCAATAAATTTAGGCACGAAAAGTGGCACGATTGACGAAAAACGCGAAATTGTGAAGAAACGTGCCAGAGGAATGAAAAAAGTTTAAGTGTTGAGAAAAAATGTAATGGCGCTAAAATTTAGCGCTCTTGCATTTTTTAGAATTTTCACTTCATGCAGGGGCGCTAAATTTTAGCGCCCTTACATTTCCAGACTTAGCCAAATTTTGGATTTTCCCTGCAGGGGCGCACTTTTTGAGTGCTACTGCATCTTCCGTAATTTGCAAAGTATTAACAGTGAAAAGTCGCGAAAGATCTCGTTTCGAAGGTCTTTGCGAGGAGAACAAGGTGGAATGCTCGAATTGACTATTCGAGACTTGGGAACGCACTTCGAGGTGACTCGAAAATCACCCCGTTGTGCATACTTGAACTTCACGAATCCTAGGAAACGGACAAGTTTCGTAGGGGGGTTATCCGTGGAACGAGCGCTGCTAGATTCCGCGATAACAGTAGCCTTGCTTTCTTTGCATCAATTTTGTGTTGTACCTCAATATTTAAATCATTTTCCCTTTTGGCGCTCTAAAATGCCTTGAGCTCACTTCTTGGCTTATCTATAGTTTCATTTTTCCCTTCAAGCTCAAGCCCGGCTTCTGCTAGAAGAGACAAAGATGACATTTTGAATGCCCATTCTTCTTTCCACAGTTTTATGAGATATCTCTACCCCTCATGTTGTACTTCATAAATGTTCTCCCTGCCATGATGGATCATACTATCAGGGCCTTCCCAAAAGTAATGAGAAACATCCATCAACATTGCATCACATAGCACTTTTGAAAGCAACGAGAAAAGATTTATCCACAAGTACACTATGGTCCTTTTTCAACCAGGCAATCTTCTGAGGTATTGATTTTGAAATACAAGCAAAGCTGTAATTTATTTACCATTTCAGTACTTACCCAATAATCGGTTGATCCACCATCTACAATCACCTTGCATACTTTGTCCTTACACTTGTACTTTGTTCCGAGGACAATCTTTCTCTTCCAATAAGCTTTTGGGATCTCTTTGTTTTCTGATATTAAGATTCTTTGCAGCATTGATTTCTCTCCTGTCTCTGCTTCAACTTCTTGTGTTGGAGGTTCTTCTTCTTGGGCTACTGTTGCCATTTTTGGGTTTTGAGTGCAACTATAGCCTAGTGGGCTTCATTGCATGGTAAACATTCAAATGGTTTTCAACCACCAAATGCTTGTCCTCTTCCTCTAGAGTTGAATTTCACATCCTTGCCTTAGGTTCTTCATTCTTTGGCAGGCTCTGAGGAATTTTATTTTCCTCTGAAGGAAATGTGGTTGTCTTTCTTGCTCATCAATTTACTCTTACCCCAATTGAGTTTCTCCTCAGCTCTTAGATCATATTGACATTCTTCATCAACAATATTTAGTTTGATTAGGGTCAGCTCATCTTGGAACTGGAACCCTAGCCCATTGAGGTATCTAGCAGCAGCCTGCTAGCCATCTTGCAAATCTGCTCATATTTGTAAGCTCATAAAGTATTATGAGCATTCTAATATAGACATCTTTTATGTCATGTTTTGAAATTGTTTGAACAATTTCTGTTGATAATTTACAGGTAAAAACTTGGATCTCAATTGTTTCAACATCTTAGGCCATAATCTGATTTTGTTTTTATCTTGTCTTCTTCTGTTATTCTGGAGGTGATTCTACCATAAGGCAGCATGAGACTTCATCTTTGTCACTGCAAACTTTACTCTCCTTGGGTCCTCTACATCCATGCTATCTATGTCAAAATATTTCTATAGTTCTTGTAGCCAATCATGAACAGATAGGATTTAGATCACCTTTAAAACTTAAAACCTCAGGCTTAACTTTAGTCCCCTGTTTTGAAATAGCTTCTATCAATCTCTCCATGGGATCTACTGCTCCATTTTCTCCAGCTGAGGCTCTCTCATTCTCTTATCCCTATTCAAATTCATCCTATTGGCAACGAGCTTTGCTTGCTTCTAATCTCCTGGGAAATTCATCTTGAGCTCCTCTCCTAGCCCTCCTTCCCTAGTTCAAATGGACTCCCCTCTGGGCCATTTTATAGGTTGCTCTGATACCAAAACTGATGCACATTACTCTGATCTGCAGTGAAACCTTTAGCTGCCACTAAACACAGTGACCAATAAACACTCAAAATAGCAGAAAATACACAAATTTCCACAAAATAAACAAACTATTTTCATTTCTAGGCTGGAATGGCATGCATTCTTTTTACCAAAGTCTTTTTCTCATACTGGACCAAAAAATCTCTCTTTTTCAGCAACCCATTACCTCCTAATAAACAAAAGACCCTACTCTAAAATGGGCAACCCAATTAATTACACTATTTTGGCCACATTTCCCATAAATAGCAAACACAACAAATGTTTTCCAAAATATATGACTACTTATAAATGACACAAGTGGGAGACGCAACATTAATATTGCATCAATGTTTGTCTTAAACTGCTGGTGCTTGTCTTGTGTTTTAAGTGTTTGATGGTGTGTGAGTTGTATTGGTTGCTGAAAAATATGTTAAGTGATAATAATCTAATCAAGAATAATAAGATTAAAGAATTTAATGAAAGCCAATGGTTGTTACATGGACTATGGACTATTTATTTAACCACTTCAGGCCAAAAGCTACTGGATGGGGTGGATCAGGTTTGCATTGATTGTGGGTTCATATTGCTGCACAGCAAATGCCCAGGACAAGGTTGAAGACACTTGTGCAGAAAATTCTTGGATGTACACTATACCTTGGATATGCTTCGCAAGTTGCCCTTATTATTATATTGTAGGATGATGTACCTTTGTACTCATTTTAAATCATGGATTGTGATGACAATGTTGGAAATGGATTGCTGATATATATAAATGATGTGACGTGTGATAGATTATATTTGAATTATATTTTGGAATGTAATGATTATATCCAAGATTGTACTTAGTATGTGATCTATATGAATAAAAGTATAATGTATTTGGGTTCTGTTTTGGTGGCTGTTACATTTTGCTAATTATAAGACACAATCAGAGAGCATAAAGAGATATTGAACCAATCATATACATAGCATATTGAAGACTGTTATGGACTAATAAAAAATGAATAGTAATTATGAAGAGTTAGATGTTAATGGGTGACACCAAAGAGATATGATTGATGACTCTAGTTCTGCATAAGTATTTGAAACCTTCCAAGTAATTTATCTTTTCTTATCACATCCACATTTGCTTGTTTGTCTGTTACTGTTATTTGCTGTTTAAAACTTCATATTTCTAATGTTCTGCATATTGAGTATTCTCCTTGTTTAAGAACACATTCAGATCCAAAGAATGTTATCAGAACCATATTAAGTCAAACTCCACTGCTAATTAGAACCAACATATTAAACCCACAAAGTTATGCAGAGAATTGTTAAGACATACTAGAGCAAGCAAACTAAGTACAGAATGCCATCATATCAAAAAATGATCAGTAAACTCAACAATTGTCTTCCAAACAAAAACCAACAATCAATTTTATGTCTTTTGTTCCAACTATGTCCACTGTGAGCTCATACTTTTCTCATCTTTGTTACTTTTGGAATTGTACAGCTGCACATACAACTGGAAGTGACTAGAACTATTTGGTTGCATCTACTTTTTATCTTTTATGGGTGCATGCTTCATGTTATTAGGAATGTCTTTTAGCAAGTTGGAAAGCTAAACATTTCAATGGTTCTTCCACTCTATAAGGAAGAGGTAAATGAAGGAAGCTGGCAAGGAAAGTGTGAGGAATTAGTGCCCCTCATGGGTTTGTATACTTTTTGTTTGGTTACAGCTTATTTAGTCATTTGAATCTCCATTTCCTTCTGTATAAATATTTAATATGGAGTAATTAAAAGTGAATATTAATTATGAAAAATTAGATGTTAAAGGGTGACATTGAGGAGATATGATTGATGAATCTAGTTCTGCATAAGTATTTGAAACATTCTAAGTAATTTATCTTTCCTTATCACATCTGCATTTGCTTGTTTGTCTGTTGCTGTTATTTGCTGTTTAAAACTTCGTATTTCTGATGATCTGCATATTGAGTATTCTCCTTGCTTAAGAACACATTCAGATCCAAAAAATGATCAAACCATACTAAGTCAAACTCCACATTCTCAATTGACTCCATTGCTTCCCTGATTCTACTAGACTCATTTACTTTTCTCATAGTGGTGGTGCGAGTGTCATGGACTATGTTCTTACCTACAGGTCCCTCATCCCCCACATTCATGGTTTCCTTATTTCCCCTTGCCTTCCACTTGCTGATCATGCCACAATGACCTTCACCCTTCTTGCTAATTCTCATTCATTGCACCCACCCTCTCCTATCACTAGACATACCACTATCCACTTTGTTGGTGACTGTACCCTTGATTATTCTTCTCGTCTCTCCCTTTTTTTGATCAATTTCTACTCCCTCCCTCTTCCCACCATCAATTCCATGCATGAATACTTCGTCAAGCCCTTTGGGATGCTTCCCTTGACTCTTGTCCCCACACTATACATTATCCTTGACCTCCTTGCTTCCACAAACCCTACCCTACGAATTGGTGGTTTGATGATGAATACAAATCTCTCCACCAAAGGCTCAGATTTTCATTAATACATGACCCTCCCTCCATGCCCTCCATCCGTAGAGAATATCGTTGTCTTCTCCATCACAAGAAGCAAGAGTTTCTTGCCTCTCGATAACTTGCAAATATAACCTCCAACATTCCTCTAAACACTTTTGGTGCACTCTTCTCCCAAGGAAACTTACAAATATAGCCTCTGACATTACCCCCAGTGTGTGGGTTTCCTATCCTAGCTCTCTTTATGATGTGCCCAACCAACCTATTGTCATGGCCTCCACTTTAGCACCAACTTCTACTATTTTCTCCACAAGTAATGTTAAAAGAACCATTCTGAAGTATGTACCATGAGGGTAATGGATTGAAAAGGCCTCCAAGCTGAATTTATCAAATATGGTGTGGATTCCCTAGCCTGTCCTTTGGCAAAGCTTTCCAATGAGGTTGTTTGTTTGGGGTTTCCTCAGTTTTAGTCTCAACATATAATTCATCGACATCCAATTCATAAGTCTAGGGATATCTCCAATCTTGGCAGCTATTGGACTACCATGATTGGGCATACATTTGCTAAACTTGATGCCATAGTATTAGACATGCAGTTTTTTAAGTACCTAGAGAAAGGTAATCTTCTAGCTCATGGGCAAGCCAGCTTCAAGGGAGATTATCAGACCATTGACCAAATTTTTACACTCCAGGAATTATTGAGGCTTGCAACCGATCTTCCATAGTCTTTTGTTGTTTCATAGACTTCAAGAAGGCCTTTGACTCAGTTGAGACACCTACTTTTCCGACAAATGTGCAATCTCAACATTTCTGATTCTCTCATTACCATTTCTTGGAGGCTTTATGAGACAATTATTAGACAATTTTGTACCTCTGACACTCTCTCCAACTTTGTGAGTACCATAGGGTTTAAACAAGGGTGTTGTCTATCTTTAACACTCTTTAGCATCTACATTCATGAGTTGGAGTTTATTTGACAACATACTCATACGAATGATGGTTGCATTTTACATGAGGTGGTTATTGCCATTCTACTTTTCATTGATGATGTTATTCTCTCGCAATGTGCTAAAGGGTTACAATGGCAACTTGATGCCCTTGCTCATTTTTGTGAACTTCGCCAACTTGTGGTCAACCTCAGTAGAACTAAGGTCATGATTTTCAACATCTCCAAACATCTTTCCAAATTCTAATTCTTTTAGAAGGGGGCAGCCATGGAGATTGCATCTACTTATACATACTTGGGGGACCACATTTTTAGTCCTTCCTTCAACATGAAGCCTGCCTCACATTCATGCTTCTCTCTCTATCTTGGAACATAAATGTTTCTAGATCCACTTCCAAGATATCCCTTAAACGATACGTATTTTTGATAGTATCATAAAGCCTACAATTTGTATGGCTCCAAGCCTAGCCTAGGATCCGTTAATTGGGTTGGTATTAAGAGGGTCCAAACTCTCATGCTGCAAGCAAACTATTCCTCAGAGCATTGTCCAAGCTTAGTTTGCTACCCAGCCACTATGTCTCAAGACTATCTTCTGGCTTACCTTAACATCAGCAGATAATATCATCTAAGGACTGTTGGTTTGAAATGCCCAATACCAAGTGATTATGAAACCTTCAGATGCAATGTTGACCTTGAAGTTGTCAAGCAACCTCCCTCCAAATCTGCTTTGCCAAGGGTTTCCAGCCCCCCCTTCCTTCTTTGAATATGCAGCATTTCTTACAGGTGGAGGATGATATATGCATTGTCCTCAATATCTCCAACATTATTGGTCAAATGGCCTAAGTCTTCCTATAAAATCCCTTGAGAAATTTGAACAAATTTTTGCACTCTTTCCCAATAAGCATTTTGTCAAATAGTTTGCATGAAAGTGAACATGATAGGTATCCGTTTGCAAATTTTTAGGTTGTTGGTTTTGCAATGTTAACGTATAACATCCACAATGTTTTGATATTCATAAAAAGGGTAAATTTGGCACAACACTTTCATAATAAATATTTATACACACGGCATTGGAAACTTCAAATAAACATTAACAGTTTGCTGCAACTAATAGCAGAGTACATAGATGATTAGATACAATTTTCTGACCTTAACATCAGCAGATAATATCATATAAAGGACTGTTGGTTTGAAACGCCTAGTACCAAGTGATTATGAAACGTTCAGATGCAATGTTGACCTTGAAGTTGTCAAGCAACCTCCCTCCAAATCTGCTTTGCCAAGGGTTTCCAGGCCCCACTTCCCTCTTTAAATATGCAGCACCTCTAAATGAACCTTACGCCCTCCTGTGTCTATTGCAACCAACAATAAATGGGGCTTTATGACCCACAACTACCTCCAATGAAAATGGTGGACAGATTATAACTTGGAGGTCCCCCAACTATGGTTTCCTTCACCTGAGATACACCTGGATATGCTGTGAACACCTTCAGAGAGTCACTCTTGTAATGTCCCCTTCTCAATTGTGATCGATTCAGTTGACCGTTGGCCTATTCTGGAGACCCGTAGGCTACTCAGAGGGCGAAATTAGGGTTTCCTATTTTTGAGGAGGTTGTTGTTTGAAGATTGAAGATTGGATTGCGGATTCTTTCTGGGTTTTCAGAGAGCTTCGCAGTGGTATAGCTCGTTTGGTGTTTTGAGCAATTTCATGAATTTACTATTTTTAGTAAATTTTATTTCTGGTAGTGGTCATGTTGGCTACAGTGTTGTTGGCTCTCTTCTTCAACCAGTTCAGTTGGTAATTTTATTTTTGGCCTTTGGATGCATTTTCTGGAGAGATAAGCTATTTTCATATTATAATGTTATATTTTAATATTATAACCCCTTGGCCTAGCACTATAACTTTATGTTGTTTTAAAAAGGGGGATTTTGAGGGTGAAGGCCTCATCAGGAGATAATTTATATTTTAAGGCCAAATTATGGGTTGGAGAAGTGGGACGCCTACTTGAGAGAAAGATTAATTTTTATAAAAGTGAAATATTGCCTTATGAGAAAAGGACGCCACCTTTGGAGGTGTTGACGTGGTTTTTGAGACCGCACCAACACAGAATAAAGTTTCCCAACGGATACTCTATCCTCTCTTGAACAAAGTATTCAGCATGCTAAGATTGCGAGTGAGTTCATGCTTTCAACTCCAAGGTTCCTTTAATGCGAATAGACTCAGTTGGCTCGATGTGATTTTGCTAGTATTTCAAGGGGACTTACACAATTGTTCGACAGCTAACAACAGACAGTGGACTAAGGGCTTTCGTATATTTCAAATGACTTGGCAAGTGAGCACAAGTTTCCTAATTCTAACCGGAAATGAACTGAATTTAAAAGAGTGTAGGGCCTAAGAAGTTCTAATTTACTCTAAGGTGTGGGATATGGCTATCAATTCTCACAAGCTTCAACCAAGCTCCGTTTTGCCTCACTTCGGACAGCTTCCGCGGAATTGGTGCAATCTTCAGAGGAGTGACTCAAGATGTTCAGATCACGATTTAGCATGAGGACACCATCACAACGACGCATGCCAACATATAAACCATAATCGAAGTTAAGTTTCACAAAGTTCCAGTTGACCACGCAAGGCGAACCCACCGTCAGCGAGTCCGCTGGTGGTATGGACAAACGAAGTCTTGTTCAAATCGAGCACCACATTCCACAATTGCTAAGTACTTGCATGAAATGAAATCTACTTTACTTTAAGCTACTTCAAGATGCTACATGAATTGGAAGGACGAAGAAGCCTCAACAACTATTCACAACAAAGAAGAATTCACCATCAATGAAAATTCTTTTATTATGAAAGCATACATGACAACTTCTTACAAAGTATCCAAAGGGAAGACTTTCCTTCCTTTTCAATCTAAACTATACTATCAACTATCTAATTGCTCTCTACTCCTTCTCTGCTATCCTAACTCTGATCTAATTCTCCTTCTAATTTCTAATGAGATACAAATGAGGGGGACTCCCCCTTTTATAGTTGGCCAAGTCCAACGGACGGCTTAGATTACAATCGGCTGGATGGCTCAGATTGTGCCACCTCAGCCCTAAACAAGATTTGCCCTAAAAACCGCCACAAAGGAGAGTGGGGTAATAAATGAGGCATTAATGTCCACCATCCTTCTAGAAGATTTTGTTTGTAGACGCGTTCACACTATCCTTGATCTTCTTTCTTGACGTTGCTCTTAAACTTCTTCTTTGACACTTGAGTTATACTAAGTCTCAACACTTAGCCACTTTCTTGCAACTTTCTTCCTCCATGCGAAATTCATAACTTTATCTTCTTCCGAAGGTTGTAATATCATCGTGCTTCACCACTTCAAGTCATCGTGCTCTGGCCTCGACATTCCTCCTGCAAAACAAGCGAGGAGAAGAGTATCAGAACATTTCATAATATAAATTCAACTTACTTACTGAGATTTTCATGTTTCGATCTTCAAGGGCTCATCGTTTTCCTTAGCCAACTTCGCGTTCAAATTCTTCATGCCTTAGCCAAATTTTCAACCCATCTTGTCTTTGCCTGGCGCACTCCACTCTGATATTTCATCCAACTCAGGCTCGAGAAAAATCCTTTCATCAGGAACTTGATCAAAAATCATCTAGGCGATCACCTTCAAATTCATCTGCCAAAGCATTTTACCTCAACAGCACACTTATTATTTGCCTTAGAAAATTTCTTTGGGAAAACTCATTAATCCTGGTGTCCATCAAAAATATCCATCCCGAAGGCTTGGCAAAGCGCGGAAGACTTTAAAATCCATTCCTCATCGATAATCTTCGATACCCAGAAGAAAATTTCTTTCAGAACGCGTCGAACTCATGGGTACCCAACGAACGGGTTCATTTAATTTTTTTGAATTTTGCACCTTGGAAAAAAAAAAAAAAATTTAACAAATTTGATTCCGTTTTTCATATCTGTGAAAATCCTGTTGCTCTTACTTGAGAAATATTTATCAACCCTGTGTCGGCACTCTCTGACTTCATCCATTGACAAATTTATTCATGCCCAGGAAAATCTTATCACCTCAGAGTCTAGGCGTATTTTCTAGAGGAAGAAAATATTTTGTGCCTTAGAAAAAATTTAAATCGTCTTGAAAAAACTTTTTGAAAATTTCGCCCTGGAAAATTTTATACTCAACTCAACCAACTTGCCTGTGAGAAAATTTTATCCATTCATCTCAGAAAAAAAAAAAAAAAAATTTCATGGAGGCGCCTAGCATATTTTACTTCACACTTGAAGGATAGTTCACTTGTAACTCCAACGCCTTAGGAAAAATTATCAACACTTAACATTCTCAACGCCTTTCCACTTATCACTTCACCACTTAGCAATATCAATTTTCAAATCTAGGCGCACTTCTCACTTGAAGGGGACGCTTAGATACTTCACTTCATACTTCCACCATCCTAGGCGCATATCCCACTTGAAGGTGACCTTTCAGCTTCCTTTCTTTTGTCCTCACATGGCCTCATTTGGGCGCATTTCACTATGTGTGGTGGATGAAACTCTCACTCATAAATTTTTTATCAATTCCTCCCTAATTTGGGCGCATTTCATACTTGAAGGGGGATAAACATTTACCACGTCTTCTTGTGACCTTTCATCTCCCTTCTTTTGTCTTTACATGGTCTCTTTTGGGCGCATTTAGGTGTGGAGAAGGATGAGCATCTTTGACCTTTTGACTTTCTCTTGTTGAACTTCTTAGCATGGGCGCATTTTACTAGTGGAGGAGGATATTTCTAACTTAGAAATTTTTTCATGCTTCAAGGCCAAGATGGGCGCATTTTGGCATAGAAGGTGGATAAACTTTGTTGACTTTCCTTTGACCTCTTTCTTTTTGGGCGCATTTTGCATAGGCTGCAGGACGAGTTTATAACTTAGAGAAATTTTAGCAACTTGCCTTCAAGGTGGGGCGCATTTAGCCTATCCTGAAGGATGAAACACTTTGACTTCTTTGACTTTCTCTCAAGATGGGCGCATTTTACCCCCTGAGTAGGATGAAACCCAACACTTAGAGAAATTTTTAGCAACCCCTCAAGGATGGCGCATTTTGCCTAGGCAGGTGGATGAAGTTCTCGACTTAGAAATTTTCTCAGCCATTTGTGCTTGAGGGCGCATTTTGCTATGTGAGGGGGATGAACATCAACACTTAACCATTTTTTCTCGTCCCTGCCAGTTTCTCCATGCCTTACTATAAATAGTAAGCTTCTTGATTTTCACACCTCAGAAGCTCAGATCGATTTGAAATTTTGAACACTAGATCCTCGTGACTCCATTACCCTGCTGACATTGCCTTTCAGGTTGACTTGCTAAAAATAGCATATTTCTAGAGGTGTTTTGCTATTTATAGCAACTGCCTGCTTCTGATAGTTCCACTGCTCCGATTGACTTGAAATTTGAATGAGGCGCTCTTCACCACGTGACCTGTCTGTCGACATCAATGCATGCGCCTAACTTGCTATTTTTAGCCTGTTTCCAAATTGACTTACTATAAATAGTAAGTGCTCTGTTTGACTTGAAATTTTACCAGCAGATAGCTTGAAGGATGCTGATCGCGGTGGTTTACACCGGTTTTCGAAAATTCTGACTTTTTACCCCTCTTTTCAGGTCTCGAAGCTGGAAACCCTAATTTGTTCTGCATGCGCATCAAATGATCTATGTTTGTCCTTGTTTCTGTTGCATTGCGATCAGCTCGTGATTTTGAACTGCTGGGAAGCGGCTGTCGGGACGCACCTGCTAAAAATAGTAAGTTCCTTACTGAGTGATTATCTCCATTTGCATGTCATACCACTGTGAAGCTCTTGAAAAACCCACCAGGAATCATCCGACATGCAAAAGAAACCTTGACATGCAAACCCTAAAAATAGCTTCGGAAGACTGAATTCTAAAAGTTGTCGTCTCGCTTTGCATGTTATATTGTCACGAAGGTCTCGAAAAACCCAGAAGGAATATGCCGACATGTAGAGAAAAACTCTGCATCTGAGGCCTGAAATTTGCCCTGGAAGCTGGACTATTAAAAATAGAAAGTTGTCCGTTTCAGCTCAAATTTTGCGCACGAGCAGCTTGATGTACTCTTAATGCAGTGTGACAGTCGGAATTTCGAAAATGCTGACGGATTGCCTGTAATTGCACACTTACTAAAAATAGTAAGTACTCAGAATTTGATGAAATTTTGGTGGAAGCTTGCTGGGAGCACACTGACAACAATGTTAAGCTCAATTTTCAATTCATTCACTTCGTTCAACCTCGAACTAGCCAAAAGACTCAAACCCTAATTTCAGACTTGGCCAAATTTCACTCGTTTAAGTTCGAAGACGGGAACGTCCCTGGAAGGCAGACCAGAGAAAAGAGACAGACAGACACAGAGAGAGAGAGAAACCAAAGCCAAAAGACCAGAATGGAGCAAAAATTCGGGGTCCCCATCTTGAATGGGGCGATGTGTGAAAAGGTCACAACAGGAGGGAAAAGAGTTGAAGTCAAATTTGAATTTGGGTGCCCTTTTTGAAGCTTCTAGAAGATTCTCCTCAAGTCTTTATATGCTGGCCTCAGCTCTTCATTTGCCATCTTTTGTCTACCATACCGTTATGCTGTTGGATTGTCTTCAGGAACATGCTTCAAGGAAAGCATACCTCCTAGCAATGGCTCATCTTCTTGCTTGAAAGATAGCAACTAGTTGAGAAGTAGATTGTAGTGAGTTGTTTTAGCATTGCATTTGAGTTTCCTAGCATATTAGTTCAGTTTCCTTGCATTTTAAACATATTTTGGAGTTGTTAAATATCATAGCTGATTGTAAGAATTGCTCATCTCTCATGAAATAAAAATATTATCGTTCTGGGTGTTTTTCCTTTGTTCTTCTCAGCCTGGGGCGACCCCTTCCTACAAGTTTCAAATTTTATTTTGCTGTCTTAGATTTTATCTTGCAAGAATCACCCTTCTCTAGGATGTACCATTCTGGTCTGCCTGGGAAGTGTTTAGAAAAAAAAAACTTCAATTTGTCAGTTGTTTCTTAGTCTAGTCTTCATTGTCATCATCCTAGCATTCGTTTGCATCAAGTCTCATGTCATTCTGGCAAGTATTGAGTGAGTTGTGAGTATTTTAGTGAGTTCTAGTGTTGCTGATTACTTCATTTCAGTCGCTGGTCTGTCATATCAGTCTTGAATAAATGTAAGTTGTGAGGAGATTGAGTCTTGAGAGTCTTGTTAAGCATTGAGGAAATCACATTTAGTTTTGCAGCATTGGAGGACTTTCTAATATGGGGTTTTGGCAAGCATTTTATCATATTGTAAGCTGAATAGTAGTACTATCAGCAATTCTCCTTTCTCTCTTTCACTTACTTTATTGTACTTCTCGTTGAATAAGTGGAAAAGGCTGGCTTGCCGCCTATTTACTTTCAGTTAGTAGTTTTAGGGACCCTCTGACCATATGCTCGCCATCACTCGGTGCCATCTTGGTTAGAGTTACTTCAGCTCATCTTGCATAAGATCCTCTAACCATATGCTCGTCTACCCTAGACGCATTCTTGGTTAGAGTTCCCTTCCAGTTCTGCATCTGCATTAGATCCTCTGACCATATGCTCACACCTTGCCCACATCGGGATCCTGGTGTACATCCTTGGTTAGAGTTGCTTTCGCATCGTTTTGGTTTTAGAGCTAAGCTTAACGGGTGCGTGTTGATTGTAATTGTAATTGGAAAAAACAAAAAAATTAGTCCAGTTCATTACAATGGTATCAGAGCCATGATTCTGCCAACCTATGCCCTACAGTGATTCAGTTGTCAGATGAGTGACAATGATTGCAGATACTACACCAGAAGTCAGGCTAGAAAATAGTAGTCACAGTTTCCGCCAGTGCCAAAAGCAGAGACTTTTTCAGAGGCTTTGAGAGAAATAGGGAAAGCAATAGATACTGGTAAAGTAGTTGAGAACATGTCAAACAGTCATAAGCAGGCCATGGATGAGAGAGATGAAAGGATGGAAAAGAAGTTTTATGGGATGATTGATATGATGTCCCGTTTGCTTGCAAGAATGGATCAACAAGCTACTCAAAATCATACCCCTAGTCAAAACAATGCCATAGGTGAAAATAGTGGTGTCAATGGAAACAATGGCAATGGGAGAGACAGGACTATTGGCCAACATGAGGCCACCTCTAGAGGATCAGCCTCTAGGCCACTCTTTCCTTCATTCACTCAGAGGGAGGATCCGCAAGTTGAAGTTGCCATTCCTTTTGCAGATGATGCCAGGCAAGCCCTTGGGAAAGAACCAAAGAAACAAAAGGAACGGAGGAAGAACTGATAACCGAGCTCCTATGGCTCCTAGGACTAACTTTCAGCAAGCCCTTGGGAAGGTGTCATTGGCTCACTTCAATGGAAGTGATAAGTGTTCAGCAAGGTCGTGGGTTCAAAAGCTGGATAACTACCTATCGTTAAGGCCCATGCCAGAGGAAGATGCCATAAAGTTTGCAACGTTGCATTTGGAAGGAGCTGCCCATGAGTGGTGGTACCATGGTTTGGTCACTCTTGGCCACAACCTCATTCGAACCTATGATGAATTCACCAACAAGCTGATTGATAGATTCGACACTAAGGATCCTGAAGTGAAGTTTCGAGAGCTAGCACAATTGAAGCAGCATGATTCCTTGGATGCTTACATAGCTGATTTTCAAAGGCTTTCCGTGATGGTGCCCAACATCACTGAAAGAAGGTTGGTTGTATTGTTCTCCTAAGGATTGGTTGAACCCTTGAAAGGGTGGGTTAAGGTTTTCGATCCACCAAGTCTCGAAGAAGCAATCAAAAAGTCTCGAAGTATGGAGTTATCAGCCCCTAGGCCAAAATTTTCGCCCAAGCCCTTTGGCCACAAGAGGGATAAGAAGCATTTTTCAAATCAGCACAAGAAGTTTCCACCCAAGTTGACTGATGAGCAGCGTGAACAGCTTAGAAAAGAGGGCAAGTGTTATACATGTTTGGAGCCTTGGGTTAAGGGTCATAGATGTCCTGGAAGAGGGCGTTTTAACCAAATGGTATTCTAATTATGGATCAAAATCTGATATGTCTAATCAGCAGTCTTATTTTGGGGACAGCGAGGAAGAGAGAGCTCTAGAAGAGTCCGATCATGAGCAAGGAGTTGGGGGCCCTATTGCCCAACTCTCTAGTTTCCAAAAGAACGAATCTTTCAAGATTCGTGGTGGGATTGGAGGTCACCGTATTGTTGCCTTAATTAATACTGGGGCAACACATAACTTCATTGACAAAGGTGTGGTTGCAAAGAGAGGTCTCAAAACAGAAGAATTTGAAGGATTCAAAGTCATGGTGGCTGATGGGTTTCATATTTCTTGCAACCAAAGAGTTCCTAACATGTCTATGCAGTTAGGCAACTATAAAGTCAAAAATGACTTCTATGTAGTTACTATTGGTGACACGGATGCAGTACTTGGTATTCAATGGTTACGCTCACTTGGTGAAATCTCTCTCAATCTACAAACAATGGAGCTCAAGTTCCAATCTGATGGAAAGGTGGTGTTAAGAGGAATGTCCAATGGTGGTCCTCGGATTGTGTCATTCAAAAGAATGGAGAGGCTAATTCGGCACGATCAAGTTGAGTGGGCTGCGGAATGTATGGTTCTTCCAGCTAGTCCAGTTGAAACAAAGAGGGACTATCCTCCAGATATCCAGTCTATACTCACCAACAAGAGTAAGGTGTTTGCTGATCTACCTCCTGGGCCGCCTCCTGAAAGGGGAGCTGAGCATGTCATTGAACTCAAGGAAGGGGCCAAGCCAGTCATCACAACACCATATCGGTATCCTAAGAAGCAGAAGGACAAGATCGAGACAAACATTAAAAAAACACTCTTGGAGATGGGCTTCATTCGTCCAAGCAAGAGTCCCTTCGCTTCAGCAATAGTTCTTGTGAAGAAGAAGGATGGCACCATCCGCCTGTGTGTAGATTATCGTGCCTTGAATCAAAGCACAATCAAAAATCGGTACCCCATTCCCCGGATAGATGAGCTCATTGACGAGCTACATGGTGCCAAGTTCTTTTCAAAATTGATTTGAGGTTGGGCTACTATCAAATTTGGATGAGAGGGTCAGATGTTGAGAGGACGGCATTCAGATGCCACTATGGCCATTTCGAGTTTTTAGTCATGCCTTTTGGGTTGACTAATGCTCCAACCACCTTCTAGTCTTGTATGAACAGAGTCTTTCAGAAACACTTGAGGAAGTTTGTGTTGATCTTTTTGGATGATATCCTCATCATCAGCAAGACGTGGGAAGAACATCTCAAGCACTTGGAGGAAGTGCTTAGCATCTTAGAGTCAGAAAGTTTGTTTGCCAAAGAGTCCAAATGTGAATTTGGAATGAAGGAGCTACTCTACCTTGGTCACATAATCAATGCTAATGGGGTGAAGGTTGATCCTGAAAAGATCAAGGCTATAGTTGATTGGCCACCTCCAGAGAACTTGACTCATTTGAAAGGGTTCTTGGGTCTTTATGGCTTTTACAGGAGATTTGTGAAGGGCTACTCTCAAAGTGCTGCTCCTCTTACTGACCTCACTAAAAAGGGGGCTTTCTTTTGGTCAGAAAAGGCTCAAAGTGTTTTTGATAAGTTCAAGAAGATGATGAGTTCTTGCCCAGTTTTGGCCATACCAGATTTCTCCATATTAAAATAATGTTTATTTATTTATTTATTAATGCTCAATATTGTAAGATATTGTAAGATAGAGATAAGATCGTCTCCGATCTTAACTGGAGTTTCTTTTTAGAAACTTTCCAGTTTTGTAAATCTTGTAAACTATTTATTGAGCGTCTCGTTCATTGTTAATACATCAATTAATTTACCAATTACTTGCGTAATATGGTATCAGAGCACAGGAAATAAAATTTTTTCAAAAAAATTTATAATTTCTTTTTCGAAATTATTTTGTTTCAAATTTTTTTGAAAATTCGTTCTGGTAATTTCTTGGTGTGTCATCTGAAGAATTTGAGAATTTTTCGAAGGGCATTATTCGACAATTATTTTTGGATTTCGTGGCTCTTCTGAAAAGGGTTTCTGTGAAAATCGCGACCCTCCTGGTTGGAATTTCGTGGCTTTGTGAGCCTTCAAATCGCGCGTGTTTGGAGCTCGCGTTTTTTTTGTTGACTTTGCTTGGCATCTTGTATTCATCCTTGGTTGGATTGGGCACCGGATTTTTTGAAGAAGACACAGTCTTCAACTCACGTTTTTGTCTGGTGACGAGATTTCAGGCCGCGAACTTCTTCTGGCCGCGTTTTTTTGTTTCAAGCCCGCGCGACCTTCTTCTGGCGTTTCTGTGTAGGCGTGGTCCTTCCTCAAATCTGGCAGTGTTTTGACAGATTTCTGGCATTTTTTTTTGTCTTCTGCAAGCCGCGCGACAAAGATCTCTGCATGTGTCTAAACGCAACTTCGTTTCTACGCGATTTCAGACACGTTTTTGCTGTTGGTTTAGTCTTTTTGGACTGCGTTTTTCATTAGTCTTGGGAAACGTGGGCGTCCAAGCCTTCTGCAATTTTTTGTTGAGATTTCAAGCTATTTTCTGCAACTCTCTGGTTTGTCAATGGCGGCTAGGGCATCCTGAAAATTCGTCCAGGGTTTTGACACGTTTTTCGAAGTCAGAAAATTTTTTCGATCACAGATTCCTGGTGGGTTTTTCGAGAGCTCAACTGGGTTGGTCTCCGAATTTTCTGGGTGCATCGTTTTTCGTGCCTCGAATTTTGTGCCATCCGTACACTGTACTTTCTGCAGTCTGTACCTGAATCTGTCCCTGTTTTCTGAATTGGAATTAGTGCCTCGAGTTTCGTGCATTAGCCTCTTCTCAGTACCTCATTTTTTGTGCCTCGAAAAGCGTGAAGATGGCCAGTTTAAGCAATTTAATGCTGGAGGGCAACCAGAGATTTAATGGCAAAAGTTACAACACCTGGAAGCAGCGGATGTTAACAATTTTTGAATACCGCTGCCTTGATCAGATGATCCTCGGCAACGCTACTCGTCCTGAAGCGGCGGGTAAGGATCAGGATAAGTTTGATGAGCAGAATCGTGAAGCCGTCATGCTTATTAAGCTTTCGGTTACTGATGATCAACTCCCTCAGATCCCACTGCGAAAATCAGCAAAGGAGATCTGGGATCACTTGAAGGATTTGCATGAAACTTCCAACAAAAGCCGTGCGTTTTTTTTGAAGAATATGCTGTTTTCTATCATGATGGATGAGAAGACAACTCTGCAAGGGCACTTGAATAAAATCCAGGAGATCAGAGATCAGTTGGAGGCGATTGGTCGGAAAATGGAGGAAGACATGGTTGTGATCACCCTGAAGAGTTTACCGAAGTCCTATGAACATTTCATAGAGACCCTCAACATTACGTCTGCTAATGTTGATCTCAAGTTTCAGAATTTGTGTACTATCCTGTTGCAGCAGGATCGCTGGAGACAACAGTTCGGTAGCAGTGAATCATCCTCCACGGAACAGGCTTTTGCAGCCAAAACCCATCCGAAGCATCAAGGAAAAGGTCAGCCTTCACAACAGAAAGGCTCCAGTCAGACCAGTCCGAAGAAGAAAAATGTTCAGTGTAACTACTGTCATAAATTTGGCCACATCAAGAAAGATTGCCGTGCTCGTTTGGCATCTGAGCAAAAGAAGCAGGGAGGGTTTCAGAAAGCAAATGTCGCCGAGCACTCTGAGCAGAAGGAATCTGCCTTTTATGCACTGATGGCAAAAAGGCCCGCAGACCATGTCAAGTCCTCTGCTTGGTACATAGATTCTGGTGCCTCGCGTCATTTCTCACATAGGCGTGATTGGTTCACAGACTTTTCCCTTACTGACTCAGAATCTTTGGAGGAGGTGAGGAATACACAGTTGTCGGCACAGGCACTGTTCAGGTTCAGTCTGGCGGGAGGGATCTCATATTCCTCAACGTATATTATGTACCTGATATCGAGCTCAATCTTCTCTCAGTCAGTCAGATCATGCGGCATTCTCCTCAGATGGATGTGGTGTTCAGCTCACAAATGTTCGATTGTTGATCGAGAAGACTCGCACAACAATGGCCGTTGGGATAGAGGATCATGGCCTTTACAGGCTTGTGGACACTGGTGATTCTCCGGAGTTAGCCTTGGCAGCCAGAAATTCAGCTGTCACCGGTCTTTGGCACAGCCGGGCACTTGAACGTGCACTATCTCTCTCAGCTTGCTCGGGAGGGACTTGTTGATGGCTTACCTGACATTCAGACTCAGCATCAGGGCGTTTGTGGTGCTTGTCAGGCTGGGAAGCAGCATCGCACACCGTTCAAGGATGGCGACTCTTGGCGGGCTTCTAAGGTACTTCAATTAGTTCATGCTGATATTTGTGGCCCTATGTCTGTTTCTTCTGTAACTGGTTGCAAGTACTTTCTACTTTTTGTTGATGACTATAGTAGGAAAATGTGGGTGTACTTTCTTAAACAGAAATCAGAAGTTTTTAATGTATTTCAGAAGTTTAAGGCCTTAGTTGAAAAAGAGTCCAGTTCTTGTATTATAACTCTTAGGTCAGATAATGGGGGGGAATTCTGTTCTAGTACATTCTCCAACTTCTGTGATACTCATGGGATAAAACGTCAGTTAACCACATCCTACACTCCTCAGCAAAACGGTGTTGTAGAGCGACGCAATCGTACGATTGTTGAGATGGCTCGCTCCATGTTGCAACACAGGAGTGTTCCTACAAGTTTTGGGCAGAAGCCGTCAATACATCCGTCTATCTCCTTAATAGGTCACCTACTCATGCTGTTAAGGGGAAGACTCCTGAGGAAGTTTGGTCTGGTCGCAAACCTAGGATCAGTCATTTGAAAGTTTTTGGCTCCCTTGTGTATGTTTGGATTCCAGAGGCCAAGCGCACTAAGCTGGACTCCAAGAGCCAGAAACTCATGTTCACAGGGTATAGTGACAATCACAAGGCATATAGGCTGATTGATATAGACACTGATCGTCTTATCTTCAGTCGAGATGTTGTCTTTGATGAGGAACGAGGTCCATTTCTCTCTTCCTCACCTGTTCAGCATTCAGAGGATCAGCCTCTACAGGGTCCTGATATGAGTGTCCGACTTCCATTAGGTCCACCTGATGGGAGGGATGACGAAGACCTAGTCTTTGATGATGCTCAACCTGAGTTTCCTCCAGATGATAATGAACATCCCCCTGCTGAACCTGTTCCAGATCCACAACCAGATCCAGCTCCTCCTGTTGCATCTGATGTTGGCACATCTACTCTCCGACCGAAATGGTGGGCTAAGACTATCAGTGATCTTCGTGCTGATGAGCTCATTGAGGGTAGATCATCCAGAAACAAGAGCAAACAGCAGTCTACAGTGAATTTTGCTCTCATGGCCAACATTCACAGTGTTTATGAGCCTCAGACATATTCAGAGGCAAAAGGGATTCCTGAGTGGGAAAAGGCGATGGAATCAGAATACCAGAGTCTTCAGAAGAATCACACTTGGGTCCTTTCTAATCTTCCTCCAGGGAAGAAGCCCATTAGCTGCAAATGGGTGTACAAGGTGAAGTACAAAGCTGACGGAACCCTTGACAAGTACAAAGCTCGTCTGGTTGCACGGGGGTTCTCACAGAAAGAAGGCATTGACTATGAAGAGACCTTTGCTCCTACAGCCAAAATGAGTACCATACGGCTCGTCCTTGCCTTAGCAGCTCAATTTGGTTGGAAGGTCCATCAGATGGATGTGAAGAGTGCTTTCCTCAATGGTGAGTTGAAGGAGGAAGTATACATGACGCAGCCTCCCTTTCAAAGGTTTCAAAGTTGCTGGTCAAGAACAGAAGGTGTGCAGATTGGTCAAGGCACTCTATGGCCTGAAACAGGCTCCTCGAGCTTGGTACATAAAAATTGACACATACCTCACAGATCATGGCTTTCAGAGGAGTCCATCTGCCTCGAACCTGTATGTCAAGAATACTGGTAATGAAATTCTGCTTGTTGTTGTCTACGTGGATGACTTGATCATTACTGGCAGTTCAGCACTTTTGATCACTGAGATCAAACAGGACTTGTGCAAAACTTTTGACATGACAGACTTGGGCCTTCTGCATTATTGTTTAGGTGTTGAGGTTTGGCAGACAGAGAGCAGCATTTTCATCTCCCAGTCCAAGTATGCTCGAAGTCTTCTGGATAAGTTCCGAATGCAGGATTGCAAACCTGCCTCTACACCCATGGAAAAAGGGCTTAAGTTGTCAGCTAAGTCCGATTCACCTGTGGTAGATGAAACATTGTTCAGGCAACTAGTAGGCAGCCTCATCTATCTTGCTGCTACTAGACCTGATTTGAGTTTTGCAGTGAGCTACATATCACGCTTCATGACAGCCCCCAAGGCTAATCATTGGGTAGCAACGAAGCGTGTGCTGCGTTATGTGAAGGGCACTCCTAATTTTGGACTCTTGTACACTCGGAGTCACGATCCTAAACTCAGTGGGTTCAAAGATTCAGATTGGGCAGGTTCAGTTGATGACAGGAAATCAACATTTGGGTATGTGTTCAGTTTCGGATCCGGTGCAGTCACATGGACTAGTAAGAAGCAGCAGGCAGTGGCTCTCTCCTCGACAGAAGCAGAGTATCGGGGAGCAGTAAAAGCAATAATGGCCGGTTTGGCTTCGGCCCAGGATGCTTGCAGATATGCAAATATCTCAAGCAGGTCCGACTCCCTTGTTCTGTGATAATCAGCGAGTTCTCAAACTTGCCAAGAATCCGGTCTTGTTGTGACCTTTTCACACATCGCCCCATTCAGATGGGGACCCCCTTATTTTTGCTCCGTTCCGGTCTTTTGGCTTGGGTTTTTCTCTCTTTCGCTCTGTCTCTTTTCTGATGTCCGTCTTTCGGGGGGGTTTGTGTCGTCATTGAGCTTAAACGTGAAAATATTGGCCAATTCTAAAATTAGGGTTTCATCACTTTTGGTCAAGTCAAGGTCAAGTAGGGCCAGTAAATTGAAAATTGAACTTAGCAATGTTGTCAATAGACATCCAGCAGGCTTCCAGCCAAATTTCATCAGATTCTGAGATACTTACTATTTTTAGTAAGTGTGAAATTCTGGGCAATTTGTCAGCTATTTTGAGATTCCGATCATCACACAGCGTTCAGAGTACATCAGACTGCTTGCATGCCAAATTTGAGCAAAATTGGACAACTTACTATTTTTAGCAGTCCGACTTCCAGGACAAATTTCAGGGTCCAGATGCAGAGATTTTTTTTGCATGTCTAGATATTCCTTCTGGGTTTTTCGAGACCTTCGCGGTGATATAACATGCAAATCGAGATGACCACTTTCAGGATTCAGCCTTCCGAGGCTATTTTTAGGGTTTGCATGTCGAGCTTTTCTTTGCATGTCAGGTGATCCCTGATGGGTTTTTCGAGAGCTTCGCGATGGTGTGACATGCAAGTGAAGATTCTCACTCAGTAAGGAACTTGCTATTTTTAGCAGGTGTGTCGGCGGTAGCTTCAGCTGATTTAGATTCAGAGTGCGATCCGCGGTGCCCGCTTGGCTTGAAGACAAACGGAGATCTTTTGATACGCATGCAATGCAAATTAGGGTTTCCAGCTTCGGAGCCTAAAAATAGGCATCAAAAGTCAAAATCTTCAAAAACCGATGTAAACCACTGCGATCAGCGTTCTTCAAGCTATCTGCTGGTGAAATTTCAGGTCAAGCGGAGCACTTACTATTTTTAGTAAGTCAAACTGGAAACTGGCTAAAAATAGTAAATCAGTTGCATGCATCAGTGTCGGCAGCAAGGTCACGTGGTGAGGATCGCCTCATCCGAATTTCAACTCGATTGGAGCTTGGGAGCTATCAGAATCAAGAGCTTACTATTTTTAGTAAGCCACCCTCAGAAACAGGCTATAAATAGCGGGGTGACTAAAAGTTGCAATATCGACAGGTTGAAAAGGTTATGAAGAAGCTGTGTTTAAAATTTCAGGCCATTCCGAGCTTCAGAGGCGCGAATACAGAGAACTTACTATAAATAGCAGGGCACGTAGGCTGGCGAGGATGATGAAAATTTTGTCTAAGTCTGGAGTCTCGTCCAGCAGGCATGCCAAAATGCGCCCAGATTGATGAAGAGGCATAAAAAATTTCAAGATGCAAGTTCATCCACCACACAGGGCAAAATGCGCCCAAGGCAGGGAAGTCAAACAAAAGTCAAAGAATTTCATCCTGCTCAGGGGTCCAAATGCGCCCAAAATGAAAGAAGGAAAGTTGAAAAAATTTCTAAGTATGAGAAATCCGCCTCAGGGGTCAAAATGCGCCCATCCTTCACAAGCATGAAAATGCGCCCAGTTCACAAGGTGGTCAAAGGAAAGTCAAACAGGAAAATCCGCCACCCTCAAGGAAATGCGCCCAAGGTTGATTTTCATCCTTCACACAAGAGGAAATGCGCCCATCCTTCTCTCTCAAGGAAATGCGCCCAAGTTTGAAGTGTAAGTGGTAAATGCGAATGGTAAACAAGGTGAAAATGTTACCTAGGCGTGGTAAACTCAAGGTAAAAGGTGGACGTTATCCTCCTCCACACTTAGAATGCGCCCAAGGTGGTGGGCCTTAGTGAAATCTTGCTAGGCGTTGGAAAATATTTGGAAGTATGGAGAATAAAACGCTATGTTAAGTGTGCGCCTAGAGTAAGGGAGTTATAAGGTGTTGGAAATTTTTTCAAAGATATTTGAAGGCGTTAAGGATGAAATGGCAAGTGCTAGGCGCCTTGGGTAGAAATAAAATATTTCTAAGTGTTTAAAATTTGCCTAGGCGTTGGGCTTTTAATAAATATTTTCCAAGTGTGAAATGATATGGATGAGGTGAAGATGAAATGTGCAAGGCATGCCGGAGCAAATAAAAATTTTCTAAGTGAAAGTTCCTCTCCACTGGCGATCAACAAATTTTTTT
>VDFB02134314.1:0-40969 GCA_007258455.2 Sequoia sempervirens | reverse complement strand
AACCCATATGCCACTTTTTCATTTATCTTTTCACAGATGGTCAAATTTTTCAAAATCACTAGCATAGGTTTCCATACTCACCTTACGGGGCACCGCAAAGTGAGTCCATCGTTTCCGCACCTCATCAGCTTGATGCACGATCTTGGTGTCGTAATCCTGCGGCATGTTTGCTCCGTCTCCTCTCTCTCTTTCTCCTCCTTTCCTCACTTGCTTGAGTGAAAATGGCTAAGGTCAATTTTTAAATTACCTTTTTAACCCTTTCTACCTCCAAGGTATTTTTTACCTCCTATTTAACTTTTCATCCCTCCAACTAATCCCTAACTTCCCGGAGCCGCCATTCGCACACCGTACGTCCAATCCACTCCATTCAAAAGGAAAAGGTTCTTAATTTTTTGCCCTCTATCCAACGGTCTCCTCCATTTCTATCTATCGCGACGTCGTCCAGGGCCCCTCCTTTCTTCCCCAACCGCCCTCTCGAGGGGGCATACCCTACTACTTCCTTCCATCCATTTCAAACTAGGCGTTGGGGCATCCTTCTTCTCCTTCGTCAGGCCGGGGCATCAATCCTCATTTCTTTCTTCATCCCTGACATTTACTTTTCTTCGAAACATTGTTATTTCAACAATATTTCGAAGAGGGGCAAAATGTAGGCATCCAAATTTAATCACTTCCATATGATTAAAATTACTGCCTTTCCATCTATCGTATTAATATTAATTTATTAAATTAAATTAATATTACACCTTTTGTCTCATACCGATAAAGTATTTAATTTAATAATTAATGCTTTGTCTTTTACCTTATTCCTCTCTAAATTAAATAAATACACTAATTTATTTAATTTAGTCATTCTTCATTTTTTTAAAAAAAATCAATTTAAAATTCCCCACTTTCTCTCTCCTTATCACATCCTCCATAATCTCACCCTAATCTGAATTAATTTAATTAATTCAGGGTTATGATGTGCATCCTCTTAATCAGAGATTAATGTCACATCCTCCTACATTTGCCACTTGCCTCTAATCTTCTGTTAATTAGCCTAATCCAATATTTGCACAACCTTAACCAAAGTCATTAGCTAAATTTAGCACCACTTTTGGTCAATTCTTCCATTTTTCCTTTTTGGACATTGACCCCCTTTCCCATGTGAATTTTTAATTCACATTTATTTGCCCTAGATTCCTCTCCTTTAAATGTGAATTTTTAATTCACATTCCATTCTTCCAAGGCTTCTAGAACCTTGGACTTGTCACAATCTCCACATGTGACCAAGTCCCACCTTTTTGGAGCCCACCTTTTACCCTCTAGATCATCCTAGAAATGTGAATTTTTAATTCACATTTATCCTCCCAACCACCTTTCCTTTTCCCATGTAGATTTTTGAGGAATTCTAAAATTCCTCAAATGTCCCTTTCACTCCCACTTGGGGACAAGAAATCTCTTTTTGTGGAAATCCTCTCATCCCCCAAGGTGTATGTACTTTTCCACCTTATGTACCTTTTTGACAACTCATTTCCATCTCATCCACCCTTGGCCACCTCACCCTCCACATGTCAAGATGTGAGGGCTTGTGGGTTCTCAACCCACCATAGCCCTTCATCTTGACCTTGTTGGATCAATCTTGACCCTTGAATTCAAGTTCCTCTATAAATACCCCCTCTCAATAAGCATTTACAACACTTAGTCAATTTGCAACTACATGTTGCCATTTTGTGCACTCATCCAATTTTTAATCACATCCACTTGCATTTGCATCCAAGCACATAGTAAAGATCTTCAATAGAGCCATCAAGGAGCACACATCCTATCTTAAGCAAGGGCCAATCAAAGGAGTATCAACAACAAAGGAAGGTAAAGCTATTTGTCTTGTGTTATCTACTTTTTTTAGTGTTTTGTCACTCTCTTTTGGCTAATCTTGAGGTGTCCTTGATATTTTGTTTTTCATATCTCTTAGTTGTTTTACTCATTTAGAGAAGTGCAAATATCAGGGTATACATATGTCATTAGAGATAAAGAGCACATACAATTTTATATACATAGCAAATGAAGATTTGAAACTAGTAAACTGAAAAATGTAAACACTGTAAGATTTTTCCTTAAACAATAATTTGCATACTCACTTACCTAAAAGGGTGAAGCATTTTTTATTCAAACTATGTTTTCCTTAATAGACATAACAGTAAAAGAATATTTACAAGGACAAGAATATATACACTGTTTCATAGAAAATAAGGAATGTTTCATAGAATATATCTTTAGAATGTAGGAACTTCCTCTTTCTGATATTTGGAAATTCCTACACGCAAGTTCTGGTTCAGAGCAAATACACCTTAAAGTGTTTCACACTGGCTCAAGGTACAATCATAAATTAATGCATGTTGTTAATTATTTTAGATGGATATTGGAGCAAATGCAGAGCCTGGGCGTTCAACTAGCAAAAGTAGATATGTACATGGATATGGCCCTAAAACTATTAAAGAAACAATTCAAATGAGCGATTGTACAAAGACAAGCAGATTTATGATTTTATCTTAGAATGTACAAACTTTCTCTATCGGATATTAAAGAAATCAGGTTGGATCAGAAACTGGATAAGCAGATTTATGATTTTATCTTTAGAATCTAGGAACTTCCTCTATCAGATATTTGTAAATTCCTACACTCAAGTTTTGCTCCCAAGTGAAAACACCCATAAGTGTTTCAGACCAGATCAAGGTACAATCCAACCTGGTTATGACACCAATAGCAATCCAATTTTTCCTAAACTGTCCATACCCGAACATTGCATCACAATCTATTCTTCCTGCACATAAAAATACCACATATTAACCCCTTCTAAATAAAACTCAAAATACCATGAAACAATGAGTCCCCTATATTAGTAAGTAGGTAGTCTATAGGGCATAGTTTGATTTTATAAAAAGGATGCTCATGAAAAGAATCTTCAAGTGACAGTGAGTGAGTTGTTTGAAATTGTAGCTAATGGTGCAATATTCAGTCTTAAAGGTAGTTAGCAAAGCAATAAATGTGCAAGAAAATCATATTATACACAACAAACAATTCGTAATGTTATGATCTTGCATAATTCCTTAAGTTTGAAGACAAAAAACTCATTGTATCTTGATGAAAGTAGTGACCTTAATGGTCAATCACTGGCAACCATTAATTTAAAACATGCTATTGTACTTATGGAGGCAACATTTTAAGGAAGGTAATGAGTGGTGGTTTGGAACAATTCCAGGTATGAAGGAGTTGCTTTATATGCATACTATGCAGTCTAGCTTAAGAAAACATTCTTAGAAGAGATTGAAGGTGGATTATGGAACTCAAGGGTTACCATGATAAAGATTAAAGCAAAGACTGAGATCTATTTAAAAGCCACTATTATGAAGATATTAAAGATGTCAAATGTAAAACTCTAGCAGCTGGAGTAATGAACACAATGCGAAAGAGGACAATGTGCTAGGGTAGATTTAGGAGATCTCCACATTATCTAAACACAGGAAAATACATCATTTATTTATTTTTTTAAATTAAAAGAAATTATTCTAAACCCTATATAGGACACATTGATACTTCAAAAGCATCTGATTTATTTTTTTAAATTAAAAGAAGTCATCCTAAACCCTATATAGGATACATTGATACTTCAAAAGCATCTGAAGGAATTTGAGATTATGAAAACATGTCAATTAAATACCTGGATTACAAACAGTAGCGTGAACATTGTAACTCTTGTTGATCAGAGCAGGAATGAGATAAACAACAATGAATCCTATGCCTCCTATCACACACATCTCCTTACCATTCTTTGTCATTCTTTACTGAAACACTTCTCTATTTTGGCGGGCTACGCTTGAAAATAAGGTTTCAACAAAGGTTTTATTGTATGTTTATTAAAATGAAAACTCCATTTTGGCAAGCTATGCTTGAAAATAAGATTTCGATGAAAATTTTAGAGTATGTTTATTAGAGTTTTAGAGTATTTTGGCAGGCTATATTCAAATGATTTATTCAAATGGATTGTGACTAACGTGATTTGCTACATTTAGTGTTGTAAATTGTAATGATGCCACGATTACCGTACTACCACCATCTCTTATTATACCCGCTACAGTATGGTGGTGTTCTGCACTTCCCTTCTACTATTTACCGCACTACCACCTTGCTCAAGGCTTCCTACTGCAGGGTTGCGGTGTATACTGCTCTACTGCATATGTTGCTCACCTTCCCTGCAGTATAATGGTGTATGCTTTTGATCATTACTTGAAGAGTGTCGATGAGACAATCTTATTTGTCTTACTGATATCTCAATGTCTCATCAACATTAAATCTTATGTTCCTCTGATATTGGTTGTTGGTGTCAATGAGACAAGTTAATATCTCTTGCCGATATGCCAGTGTCATCAATATTTTTCTTCAGTGGTATTTCTTTATATATTGGTGTAACTCTGCCATGTCAGGGAGACTCGTGATTATTGTTGTGGTATGGAAGTGTTTTTCCCTTCCCTTCTATTGTTTACCACACTACCACCTTGCTCAAGGCTTCTTGCTACGAGGTTGCGGTGTATACCTCTCTACCGCATATGTTTCTCACCTTCCCAACAGTATAGCGGTGTATGCTTTTGATCATTACTTGAGGAGTTTCAATGAGACAATCTTATTTGTCTTACCGATATCTCAATGTCTTATCGACATTACTTTGTTATATCCAAGTGTTGTGTTTCACCGAGCACTTGTAGATATACCTTGTCAATATGATGTAAGTGATTCTCTCCTCGATATAGGGGTGTCTAAACCGATGCTAAACTCGAAGCTAAACTTGAAGCTAAAGTCAGAGCTCAAAGTGGCGCTAAACTCGAAGCTAACTTGAAGCCAAATGCGGCACTAACGATGGCGTCACACTCAAAGCCAATATCGGCACCAAAGGCAGCGCTAATGTCAGCGAAAAGTAGCGCCAAAATTAGCATTGACTTGTCCTAGTTGGCACAAATAAACGCCAAAAATAGCACCATCCCAATAAATAGTGCCGACGTTTTCAAAAAATTCGCAAAAAATACATTAAAACAGTGGGTGGAAGGAAAAATGGAGCAAATCATAGGGATTTGTTGTAGTTCTTGCAGGTATTCACTAGTGTATGCTCCGAGATTGTGCTTCATGTTTCTTCTGTGTTGATTCTATGCTTGTGCGGTTATGAGGTATTGTTCATGGTTGTTGGTAGTTGCTATATCCAAAATTTGGGCTTTTGGATTGTTGTACAGTGTGAGATATTTTCACCAGTATGTGAACCAGTTGTTCAATGATTTTTTATGTTGTTTGGGAGAAATGTATTTGCTTTATTTTTCTCCGCTATTTGGATTTAGGTAGTGTGGATTTGGGAAGTTGTTTATAATGATTTTATCTTTTTGTGTTTAAAGTTTTACTTGGTTTTGTGTAGTATAGTGTAAGTTTCATTTATCAGTATGCAAACAAGGGTTATCAGTTGTCTTGAATTGAAGTAATTGTTGTTGCGAAGCTTGGTTGAAGTGGTTGATGAATCTTAAGTAATTCATGGATTGTCCATTGATTTCAAGTGAATTATGCTATACGAAACTTTCGGCTTGATCTAAGGAAGCATGTACTTATGTTTATGGTGGTTTGCATGGGTGTTGACCGACCTTGTGTTTAACACTGCATGCGAGGATTGTAGAAGCATGTTGAAGTGTGTTGGGATCTATTTGGGCCCTAATTAAGGATTTATGTAGGTCATCTTTCATTCCTATCCACCGCGGGAATGTTTGGGTGCTGACCTATTTCAAATTTGAATATATAACAGCTAGTGGCTGACATTGGAGAAAGTTTATGAAGTAGAGGTTGATATAAAAATGTTTCTCTATGTAGCATTCTTCTTCTATCTTCTTGTATTCTTTCTATGGCAGTGAGCCCTGACTATGAGCTTTTTTGGACAGAGAGTCCTATTCTGGTAGTGAGCCTTTGTATTCGGTTTTGGAATTGTTTATATTATGAGCTAATTCTCATGGTGGTTTTTCCCTCATTGGGTTTTCCATGTAAATCTAGTGTTCTTATGTGCATGTTTTTACTACTTTAAGTTTATGTTATTTGCATTTCATGTTTAATCAATCTAACAGAATAAGGGTTTAATGAATGCTTGTGGATCTAATTATTGTTGAGGGTTTTGAAGGTTTAATTTGCTACAACTGATTCACCCCCCTCTCAATTGTCTTGTTCATTTCGAGAATTGGTGTCAGAGCAAGGTTCCTTGGAAGAATAGCTTAATTTCTTAAGGTAAATTTGGGATGGTGAGCAAGATTACTTTAGATTGCCCCATGAATTATGCATTCTAGAAAACATAGATGGAGGGCTATCTGGCATCACATGGATTTGAAGTTGAAAAATCATATAAGACTACATATGTTCCACCTCAAAATGGTCCAAGTACAAGTGTAGAGATCAAGGCACATGAGTCAGATGCTAAGGAAAGATTTCTTATTATGAATGGTGTTTCAAAAACTGAATTAGTTAAAGTTATGAGTTTGAAGACTGCTAAAGAAGTTTGGGATAAGCTAGAAAGCATCTATGAAGCAGATGAAAAAGCTAAACAAGCAAGGTTGTAGATCTTGAAGGAAAAATTTGAGGCCCTACAAATGTCTAAAGATGAATCAATTGCTATCTACATGCAAAAAATTGATGAGTTGGTACGTGCAATGAGAGGTCTTGGTGCACAAGTTAAAGAATCTAAAGTGGTAAAGAAATTTCTTAGATCTCTTCCTGATTGTTATAGTGAAAATGTTTTTTCTATTGAGGAAGTTGTAAATCTTGATAATTATTCTAGAGATTAGATGATTGGTACACTAAGTTCTTTTGAGATGAGGAAAAAGGGATTGAAAAATAGCACAAATGTAGAAGCTGCCTTTAAAGCCAGTACATCAGAAAAGATTGAAGAACCAATTAAGAAAGATCTAGATGAAGTGGAAGCTCACTTTGTGAGAAGAATGAAGAAGGGCACCAATAAGTACAAGGGTAAATTACCTTTCAAATGTTTTAGTTGTGGTGATATAGGTCATTATGCTTCAAGATGTCCAAAAAGAGCTAAAAGAAATAAACATAGAGAAGGTAAAGAAAATAAAGGAAAGATGACAAAAAGAGCATATCATGTCTTGATGAAGATGTTGGCATTTCTAATGATGAGTTTTATTATGGAGATTTTGATGACAATGAATGCTTGTTCCTGGCTTTAAAAGATGAATCTACTCCTAAAAGATGTGAGAAGGAGTGCACTCTGAAGAAAGTTGAAGGTATTATGGTATCTTCTTTTCATGTTAAACAAGAGAAAAACTACTGGGTTGTTGATAGTGGCTGCTCAAATCACATGACCGGTGACAAAAGTAAGTTTGTTAAACTTGAAAAATATGATGGAGGCTTAGTTAAGTTTGGAGATGATTTTGGTCCTAAGATCTATGGGATAGGTTCAATTAGTTTTGATGACAAGCATAATACTGATGATTTCTACTATGTTAAGGGTTTGATACATATTCTCTTAAGTGTTGGACAAATGTGTAGTAAGAGATAATCTTGTGTTCAAGGATGAAAAATGTGAAATCAAAAAAGGGTCTGAAATTGTGATTGTTGCTAGCAAGAGGACTGAAGGAAACATCTATCAACTTAAAAGCGTTGACGGACATTACTTTATGTCTCATATTAATGATAGTTGGTTATGGCACTAGAGGATGTGCCATATGAATTTTGACAACATGGTGAGAATCAGTGTAGTACAAGCTGTGAGAGATTTACCAGGAATCACAAAGCTAGTTAATGTTGTCTGCAAGAATTGTCAGTTTGGAAAGCATGCTAGAAATACCCTCATAACAAAGGAACAATCTACTACCAGACTGCTAGAATTGATTCGTACAAATCTTTGTGGCCCTACAAGGGTGAGAATTCTACAAGGTGATATGTATTTTATGCTTTTGATTGATGAAATTTATTCTAGAATGACAGAGAAATATGATGCATTAGAAAAATTCAAGACATTCAAAGCTATGTTTGAAAATAAAATGTTTGAGGTTTGAAAAAGGTGGTGAATTTACCTCCAATGAGTTTAACATGTTTTGTGAATTTCATGGAATAAGAAGATAATTGTCTGCCCCTAGAACTCCTCAGCAGAATAGAGTTGCTGAAAGGAAGAATAGGACAATTCAAGAAGCTGCTAGAACAATGATAACATAGGAAGTTCTACCAAAAGTCTACTGGAGAGAAGCAATTCACACTGTTGTTTATAATGTGCTCAATCGAGCTCAAGAAAAAGCTAACAACACTAAGACCCCCTATGAGCTATGGTATGGAAAGATTCCTACTGTTAATTATATCAAGGTATTTGGAAGCAAATGTTATATCAGGAGAGATGAAAATCTAGGAAATTTTAATGCAAGATGTGATGAGGGTATCTTCCTTGGATACTCTATAAGAAGCAAAGTTTACAGATTTTACAATAAGAGGCTGAGAAAGGTGGTAGAAAGTACAAATGTCAAGGTTGATGAAGCATTGGAGAATTCAATTGAAGTTGATGGATATGTATTAAACATGAACCTGATTGCAGAGAAGAAGAAAAGGTTGAAGAACAAGAAATACATAATGGATAGGAAGAAGCTCTGAAAAGGCTCCTAAAACCCCTAAGTATGTGCAAAAGAATAATTTTAAAGATAAGATCATTGGAGACAAGAGGAAAGGTGTATTGACCAGAAGTAAAGCTGCTAAAGTTGAGGTAAATTATTGCTTGCTTTCTAAAGCTGAACCTAAGACAACGAGTGAGGCATGTAAGGATGAACATTGGATGAAAGAAATGGAAGAAATTATGCAAATTGAGAAAAATAAAACTTGGGAATTGGTTCCTAGACCAGCAAACAAGAACATAATTGAAAGCAAGTGGGTTTTTAGAAACAAACTGAATGAGAATGGAGGTGATAAGAAATAGGGCAAGGCTTGTGTGTAAGGGTTACTCACAAGTGGAAGGCATAGACTTTCAAGAGAAATTTTCTCTGGTGGCTAGAATGGAAGCTATCAGAATGTTTTTGGCATTTATTGCTTATTAGGACTTCAAGGTTTACCAGAAGGATGTGAAGTCTACTTTCCCTAAATGGAGAGTTGGAAGAAGAAGTTTACATGGAACAACCAGAGGGATTCTAGTTGTCAAATCAATTGGATATGGTCTATAGATTGAAAAAGGATTTATATGGCTTAAAGCAAGCTCCTAGAGCTTGGTATGCAAGGTTGGACAGATATTTGATTTAGCAAGGTTTCAATAAAGGTATTGTAGATAGCAATCTCTATTTCAAAATTGAAGATGACAAGATCTTGATAGTAGTTGTGTATGTAGATGACATTATCTTTGAAGGAAATGAAATTATGTGTAAGATGTTTGCTGAAGAAATGCAAAAAGAGTTTGAGATGTCTATGCTTGGTGAGATGAATTTCTTCCTTGGACTGCAAATCAATCAAACAAAGGGATTTTCATTTCACAATCCAAGTATGCAAAAGAAATGTTGAAGAAGTTTGGGATGGATGGTTCCAAACCGGTATGCACTCCTATGGTAACTAGATGCAAATTGAGTAACGATGATGATTCGCCTAAGGTTGATCAAAGCAATTATAGATCCATGATTGGTGGACTATTGTATCTAACTGCTACTAGACCAAATATCATGCATGTAGTTTGTCTTGTGGCTAGATTTCAAGAGGATCCTACATAAGCATAAGCATAAGCATAATGTCATAATAATTTTGGAATTAAGAGCATAAGCATGTCAAAATTTATGAAGTTCCTACATTTGTGGAAAGTACTAGTGGATTTTCTAACTATTGATATCCCAAGTGAATCTATATCCATTGATTTGATAGTGTGAATCTTCACACACATGTGTTCATGAATAGATGATGGTTGGAAGATAATTGTTAGTAAGTTCAAACTTGAGTGAACAAATTAGTCAAAGTTAGTAGGTGACTTAGGTCCATGAAACTCTAGAGATAAATCCTTTAAGCTCCAAAACCAAGCTCCCAAATAAATTTGGATTGATAATTTGTTTGTGCCTAAGATGTTGAGAGTCAATAAAATTAAAAATTGGGGGAATTCCATGTGTTTGTAATGTTTTATAGTACTTTTGCATCGATTGAGCCCACAAATCTAAGGCCATTCAATTTTTAGACCTAGACACCTAATTAAACTAGGTTGTATAAAATGATTTCACATCCATGAGCATAATTAAAGTATGTTAAATATGTTTGGGATTTCATGAATGTGAGAATGTACCAATTGGAGTTGGCCACATGTTCCCATACTAATTCTATTAATTTAATTTAATTTTTCAACCCAAATTAAATTTTTTCATAAGAGTCATCTCTCAAATGTCACCCTATGTTAAAATAAAATAAGGACTTTTTAGTCCTAGACATGAATGCGTAAGCTCAATATTATTATCAAACCTAGGAAGCCAAGTATGTCGATCCAAGAGAATCACATAAGGTATCAAAGCATGGTTTAAAACTAAGAGCCTAGTGGGCTATTAAGGATAAAATTTTAGGTTTAATTTCGAGAATGATTAGGGATTTATCATGCAACTACTCTATTGATGCAAGTAGTAAGAAAGCTAAAGTTCAAAAGTTAGTAAGATTTGTAGTGTATCAATAGGGAATACTTGTTAATCATTTTGGTTTCATTAGTTCTACTTCAACCATGAGGAAGAAGAAGAGAGAAAATTGTAGAAGAAGGATAAGACCAGTTCATAGATGAGTTACTAAGCTCTAAGATGGAGGAAAAAGAGCCAAGGTGTTGGGAGTAAAAAGAACTCAACAAAATGGAAAATGAAATACTAAAATCAATTACAAAAGAAATACTCCTCGTTTAGCATTAAATAAGAGATTGAATGTTTCCAAGGAAACTAACAAATTTTATAGTTGGATAGTATTGGAATGATTAAAAAAGGAACATAAAAGTGGGATGGGATCTAATAAATTCTAAGGTAGAAGCCATATAAATAAATTGTCAAGAAAAAATCTATCTCTTAAAGTTCATCATTCTAGATTCTTTCCAAAAAACTATTTTTCTTGTCTTCATTGCATAGAAGCGTGTATACTTATGATAACATTCTGTTGTAAAATCAACTAAACAAAAATTGTTAGCTACAACTCATAAGTCTTTGGAAATGATGAAATGAATTTCCCACCATAAAATTTTCACATGAATCAAGTACAAGAACTCAAGATTCTTAATTTAGTTGTGATTAGGGATTGTAAATAAATATTGCATCCGACATATGGAATTTAATCTTCATTAGCATTTGCTAGGTATGCAACTAATGCAAAAGAATTCAATTTCTATCTTACCCCTTTTTCCTATAGACATAGAGACATATTGGGTGAACAAAGATCACAAAGTTCATTAGAACCGTAAAATACAATTGTAGTTAGATTCATGAATTCAAAGATAATATTCATTCATATTTATTACAACCAGAGTTATTAATTAATTCATAGAATATAGGAACACGTGTTACCAATTTATTATTAAAGTGTAGAGTATTTTTCTTGGAGGCCAATCCAAGTATCATGCACCTACTTTCCCTCCTATCCCCCATTACATTGAGGTATTCAACTTCATATGGGTGTTGTTGGGGTGTGTGAACATTCAAAGGTTTTTAACCCATTTGATTGGTGTAGGGCTTCTTCCATCTAAGCAATTTTCTAGCTAATTTCTAGAACCAATCCAAGAAAACCATGAAATCCACCACTTAGCTAATCTACGAAAATTATGACATCCACCACTTGGCCAATCTAGAACTCAATATCACTAGGTTGACCAATTGCCACATGCACAAGCATGCATACATATAGACAAACACAAGTCTCTAAACATTTGAGTCACAATTACATTCAACATAGTTTGGGGGCTACAACCACTTCAATGGGCCCTAGCACACGCCAACAAGGAAATACCTTGATCACAATGTAACACCTTGCTACTCCAAATTAACACTATCCATCTTTAAACTAATATATTAATCATCCTAAGAACACCTTGATAATCAACATAACACTTGTGGCAAGACACACTATTCAACTTGTAATTAAGATAGAAAATGCCCCATCTCTACTAGGATAACCATCATTTGGATTTTTGATTCACCAAAATAACCATTATGTTATTTTATGGAACTATTCTATTTGTAAAATGACAATTATACAACTCTATTGAGGCCTAAAGGATGATCAAAAATTTAGTCCACAGAGCCTTGTCATTGAATCACATGCATCTTATGCTACAATAGATCAAACTCATACACAAGGATCTCAACTTAGACATGAGACCATAAGACTCATGAATTCACACACATAAAATAGCATATTCACACAACCACCACATTGAGAACTCTAGCCTCAACATAAATTGTCACAATTTAATTACATCACAAATCACGCATAATGCATATCCAACTCACTTAATCTCAAATATCCTCACTAACTTGTTAGCTACAATTACATATGACATGAAAATTACTTTAGAAGTTGAATATATAGGCTTTAAAATGCATGTCTACCAAGTAGTTGCGACTACCTCGGACAAAATTCATCTGTCGTTTTTACTTTGATGTATGTCCATACCCTGTTCCAAAGCTCCCATTTGGCACAGGCTGGGAAGATGGTGGCAAAGGTTTTAGAGTCTGGTTTTAGACCTGCCAATTATATTCGTTTGGAAGTTTCTAAAGCCTTTTCAACAAACCCATTTTCTTAATATCCTGCAATCAGGTCATTCCATGAGAACAGTGCGCATTCTGTCAAACAATTCAGGTGCCTTGCTTTCACATTTTGCATATCCTACAATCATGGCATTCTATAAACAATTATGCCAGGCATTCTGTCAAACAGATCATGTGCATCTTTGCTTCCACATTTCGCATACATATCTACCAGGGCAGTTGCAGCTACAACGCCTGACAAGATTTCTTCATCGTTTATCCTGTGATGGATGTCCATACTCCGCTCCAAAGCTCCCATTTTCGCACAGGCTGTGAGGTTGCTGACAAAGATTGCGGAGTCTGTCTTTACGCCTGCCAATCACTTTTGGTTGAAAGTTTCTAAATCCTTTGTAAGGAATGCTTCTGTGCATATTCGACAATCATGGCATTAGATGAGACCACATTTCTTTGAGGTATCCTGTCAAACAGTTCACGTACCTTGTCTATGCTTCCACATTTTGCACACATGTCTACCGGAGCATTTCTGACAAAAATCACCCTTCCATTATTGCTTAGATGGACGTCCATACCCTGTTCCAAAGCTCCTATTTTGGCAGAGGCCGGAAGTATGCTGGCAAATGAAGAAAAGGTTAACTTTATGAATATGGAGGACCACCATTGTCACCAGCAATCCAAAGTAGAGAAGAGAGTGATGAACTAAACCTTAGATGCTAATTCTGGAGGTTACTAGAGCTAGGACGAGGCCAAAAGTTTGAGACGCATTTAATTTTTTTAATTGAATTCCCCTTCCAGAAATTAATGTTTACTACAAAATTTTGTTGAAATTGTGAAATTTACAGGGGTTGAAGACCTCGTTGTAAGAATAGTTGACTAGAAATAGATGTTGGATGTTAGTTATGCAGAATTCTGTGTTCTAGGTTAGATTGAAGATTCAGAAATGTAAACTTGCAGAATTTACATTGAATTGTTTTCTCAATATCAAAAATCAAAATAATTGCAAATGTTAGTCTCTATTAAACTATATCATGGCTTTAAATTCTGTTGTAATTAGTCTCCATTAAACCATATCATGGCTTTAAATTCTGTTGTAATTTTCCTGAATAGACAATAAGTTCTAGTTGAAGGGGAGGGTAAAAAGTCCATTGAGTTCAGATTTTTTATTAAAAAGTGGGCTATCAGAAGCTTGGGATTTTCAAGAACCCTATCTTTTTTAGTTGGAAGAAGTAGGTATAAGTAATAATCAGTTTTTCAATTTAAATTTATACTTTTTGCTTCGTACTGTGATAAAGTAATAGGTCAAAATAAATGTACATGTCTACTAGAGTTATGGGTTGCCTTATTATACACAGAAGATTTTAGCTTGGATCACACTCTTTAAGTGCCTTCATTTCCATTACAATACAAACCATTAATTTTGTAGTCAATTTAAATTTTAAAATAAATTATTAAAAAAAATGTTTTATTCAACCAGTTTTGCAGAGCCGGAGCAAACCTCATCTAGGTTTTGTGCTGGAATTTTATTAGGATTATTTCAAGCTATTTGATATAGTTCTAAAGCTTTAAAAAATTGGTAGGATTGAGAGTCTTAGAGTTTCATCAAAGATTGAAATTTTATAAACTTATGAAAAAGGTTTGAAACTATATATCTACAAAATTTTGTATCATCACATAAATAAAACATGAATAAATGAAATGAAAAAGATAGTTTCAATATCTTATGTTTACTGCAATATTAATGCATCATGTTCACATGTGGTATGCAAAAGATAGTTACAATATCTAATGTTCAGAGCAATATTAATGTGTCATGTTAACATAGGATATGTAGAGTGTTGCACCAACTCTCAAGGCTCTCTTAGTCTAGGTCCTAGGGCCTCTAACTCTATAATGATAGCCTTATATATCTTTAAAATCTTAATCACATTTGATTCCCAACATGAATGCTTAAATGTTATTAGAATCATTATCTAATCTAATTCATGATTTTTTAGAATCATTATCTACTAATCTAATTCATGATCATTACTAATTTACTAATTTAGTGCTGTTGATAGTGCATTAGGATTACCACTACAGGACAACCATATATTTAAGGTTGTTTTTAACGCATGTGGGCTGACAATTAACAATAAATCAGAGATTCCATGTACACAAAAATGAGACTGCATTTGCTTTTGCTTGAATGTTTCTTAAACCTTTTCAACAAATCCATTTTGTGCTTATCCTGCAATCATTGTAGTCCATGACATTATCAATGACATCACACATTTATTTGAAGCATTCCATCAAACAATTCATGTGCCTTTCTATACTTCCACATGTTGTACAGGTCTGACAAAGCATTTTCAACTATACTATTTGAAAAAAATCCCCATTCCATTGTGCTTTTGATAGATGCCCATACCATTTTCCAAAACTACCATTTGGGCATAGGCAGGGAGTATGGTGGCAAAGGTTGTGGAATATGACTTTACACCTAACAATTGCATTTACTTGAAAGTTTCAAAATCCTTTTCAACAAATCCAATTTGTGCCATTATTCGAAAGCTCAAGGAGTGGATATGAACTGTTTACACATCTGTAATTACTTCTATTTGAACATCTTATAATGGTTTCTTCTTGTTAATTGTGAGATGTGCCCAATATGAGGCCAATGTTCACTCTATCAAGCATACAATTCTAATAGAAAATGTCAAAACATATTGAATGGTTAATGATGCTTATTTAGTAATTGCCACCTCTCAAGCAATATGTCTATTATTGCACCAAGTTTCTGGATTAGATTGTGTCAGAATTTTCGCATCAACATTTTGAATCACACTTCGTGATTCATTCCTTATGTTTTTTTCTATCCCGATGATGAATCACGGAATGTGATTCAAAACATTGATACAAAAATTCTGACACAATCTAATCCAAAAACTTACTGCAATAATCTTCATGAATTGTGAAAATCTATTATCACTTATATGCTTATTAATTTTTATTCAAATATAATTTTAAAAGTTACAACGTTGCAAAGCATATATACTTTAACTGTAAGGCTTCATTCAATTTTGTCTTGCACTTTTATGCTTTGTTGGTGGTTCCCCTGTTTTCAACTTAGGCATGGTTGTAATGATTTTGAAGCTGTCTCCCACAACTCCTAAGGCTTCCACCAACTGTAAACTTTTTTCTTGCCTATCCAATTGTAAATCCTTCTTTCATTTTTAATCTGCAAAATTGCTCTTATTTGATTTTTCTTCTGTAGACATCATTCTATTGCAGAGCAGACTTAAGCAAAGCTACTTTCAAAGTCTACAATTACTACGTGAACTTGTGGTCTTGTGGATTGGAACCTACAAAGATAATGGATCCTTGTAAGTCAAAGTACTCTGTCCACTATATGAATAATCTTTTGCGCTTACACACACAGTTTCAATGGCAGTAAAGTCTTCATGCATTGCATATTCTTAGATTCTCCTCAACTTAATGCTCACAATTACATTTCCTAGCTGCCAAAACTCATCGCAAATCCATAAAGATATCTAATTGGGCACTGTTCTTTATTTCTATGTTTGATGTCAATTCGTTAGAATGTATGTTGGATCTGAACATTGTATTTTTTTTATTTTTTTTAATAAAGTAAATAAATTTTGTTGGATGTTTTGGTTATGTTGTTGATATGTGGTTGTCATTGATGTCAACACTATTAGCATTAATTCATTAGAAACTGTATATATCGAGGATATTGATAAAATTGTAATGGAATGAGTTGCAAGTTGTCAGTGGTGAAGTGGAGTTCAGTATGTCAGTAAGTTTTTTACATTGATGATCAAAGGTGGACTAAAGGGTTTGTTGTTGAGTGTATCTAGTTTATCCACATCGAGTTTCAAAGATCCGTGTGAAGATTTGTTCGAGTTATGAAGATTTACATTCTGACAGTTTTTATGTTGCTTCAGTTGGTGTTTTGATTGAAGATGATGCGATTTCAACTAGTTCAATTGTTGCGGATGCTTCTCTGGTGATTCATGATGTTTGTGGATGTTTCTAGATCATGTTCTATCTTTGTTGCACGTCTACATTGATCATTGCGCTTGTGGTTGGCGATTTTCTCTTGCGCATTCATGTTTTTCCTGTTCTTGGCCAACATGGTGTTTATAGCGTGTTGTGAATCTTTGAGGAGTAATTAATTGAAGTTTTTTCATGTTGGAGATGTTGATTTAGTTCTTCACTAAGTTGTGGACGGCCTTGGTTGATTCGCATTAATAATCTTTAGTGTTTTGGGCCGGCAATTTATATTCATTTTATTACTTTGTTGAAGCTGACATGTAGGGATGAATTTTTTTGTTGCGAATATATATAAGCGATTGTTTATTTGAATTGATGTATGCAAGTGGATGTCGAGTGTGTGTGTATGTGTGAATAAAGTTCTAATCATTTGAAGGCAGAGGAGAGTGTGAAGAAGAGTGAAGAAATGTTCATGTGCTTAACCAAAACTGTGATCAGGCATTAGCAGATGCTATTTTATCAGTTCAAATTCTTGTGGATGTAATCTAATTCTTTTTGTAAGATAGTGTGTCTTCCCTTGGGCGGTTAGCCTTGTTGTAATTGAGTAGTGAGCTCTAGGCAGTGCACCTGAATGCATGTGCATTCCACATATTTCATTTCTTTATACTTTTAACAGGGTATAATCTTGAGGACTAACCTCCACCGTGGTTTTTCCCTTAACAGGGTTTCCACATAAAAAAATCTCAGTGTTATGTGTGTTTCTGATGTGTTATTGATTTGTGCTTTCATGGTTATTATTCAGATCTGAGAATAAGGTTATTAAATTGAATTAGTTTTAATATCCAGGACAACTGATTCACCTCCCCTCTTAGTTGTCTACCCTTGTGTTGCCAATAATTGGTATCAGAGCGGGTTCCTTGGAAGAAATTTAACAATTTGAGGTGATCTAGGATGGCGACGTACCAGAAGGATAGTCCTAGATTTGATGGAACAAATTAATCTATGTGGAAGACTTGAATGGAGTGCCATCTGAGATGCATTGGTGAACCCTTTTGGAACATTACAAGTAATAGGTATGTTATTCCTCAAAATGGTCCTACTACTACTTTTGAGATTAGAGATGTTGAATATAATATATGGGCTAAGGAATCCTTGTTGAGTTCCTTGACTGATTCTGAGATGACAAGTGTTATGGATTTCAAGACTGCTTATGAGATTTGGAAAAAGTTGGAAACCTTGTATAAAGGTGATGCTAATGTGAAGATTGCTAAGTTGCAGAGTCTGAAAGGGAAATATGAAAAGTTAAGAATGGGTGATGTTGAAAACATTAATACTTTCATGCAAAGAGTGAATGAAATTTTGTGTGGATTCAGATGTGTTGGTGGATAGATAGACGAATCAGAGATTGTTGCTAAAGTGCTTAGATCCTTGCCTGATTCTTACAAAGTCAAAGTTAGCGCTATTGAAGAGCTCCAGACTGTAACAAATGTAACCAGAGATATGTTGGTTGGTAAGCTTACTGCTTTTGAGTTGAGTGAATTTGGTGATGCCCTTCCTAAGGTTGAATCTACATTTAAGGCTACTACTTCCAGAAGAGATAGACAGAGATATGATCCGGGTGAGAGTTCATCTAGAAAGACATTCAAATATGAGGATGAAATCAGACAGATTGAAGAAGAAGAAAGAGAGTTGGAAGAGTTGGAAACACTTATTGTCAAAAGAGTACCGAGAGGAAAAGGTAAGTATGAAGGAAAATTGCCTCTTAAATGTTTTTCTTGCAATAAGATACGTCATTTTGCATCAAGGTGTTCAGAAAGAGCTCCTAAACCAAGACATAACAAGCCTAGATTTCAAAAGTGTTACTATGTTGCTCATAAAGGTGTGACAGATGATGAATTGATAGTTATTGCTATCAAGGAAAGTGATCCTGTATCTACTAAATCTCCTAGTTGTACAAATGTGGAGAAAGCCCTAGCTGCTCAAGTTGAAAAGAAAGATGAATAGGTGTTTGATAGTGGATGTTCACATCATATGACATGAGATAAAAGTAAGTTTGTGAGCTTGGAAAAATATGATGGCGGTGTTACATGAGATTTGGTCATAATACAGTTGGTGTGATCCATGGAAGAGGATGCATTTCTCTTGATGGTAAGCATAATACTGATGATGTCCTGTATGTGGAAGGTTTGAAGCATAATCTTTTAAGTGTTGGTCAGATGGTTGATAAGGGATACAATCTTCAGTTCAAGAATGGAAAGTGCAGAATATTGAGTTCTAAAAATGAAATTGCATCAGGTACAAAAACAAAAGGTAATATCTTTCACTTGAGTGCTGCTAGTAAAAGTTGTTTGATTGCTCAAGTTGATGAAAGATGGTTATGACATAGGAGAATGTGTCATGTTAACTTTGATAATATTGTCAAGATAAGTTCTACTAAGGCTAGGAGAGATCTACCTAAGTTGGTGAAACCTACTAATGCCATATGCAAAGAATGTCAGTTAGGAAAACAAACTAGAATTTCATTTCGAAGCAAACAACATTGTTCAAATGAATTGTTGGAGCTTGTGCATACTGATCTATATGGTCCCTCTAAGGTCATAATTTTACAAGGTTACAAGTATTTCATGCTACTTATTGATGATTATTCTAGAATGGTGTGGGTTGATTTCTTAAAGGAGAAATCCAAAGCACTGGAAAAGTTCATATCTTTAAGGCTATGGTTGAGATAGAGACAGGTCTGAAGATTAAATGTTTGAGATCAGATAGAGGTGGTGAATTCACTTCTGGTGAATTTAATTCCTTTTGTGAAGAACATGGAATAAAGAAACAATTATCTGCACTGCAAACCCCTCAACAAAATGGAGTTGTGGAAAAGATGAACAAAACAATTGAAGATGTTGCTAGAACTATGATGCTAGAAGGGAATGTCCCTCATATCTACTGGAGAGAAGTTGTGAGTATTGTTGTGTACACACTCAACTGGGTACAAATCAAAGTTGATACTGGTAAGACCCCTTTTGAGCTATGGTGATAGAAACAAGGTTGGATTGAGTCAATCACTAGCTCAATGCTCTGGGTCTCCAATAGATAACCCCTTGGTGTTTCACTCCACCATTCAACCTATAGGTCCTAAAAGTTGTTAGACACCCCTGGTCACTTGCCAACCCTGCTATCAATTCCAATTTGCTGCTGCTAAACAGTTCTTGGTGCTTATTTTCTAGTTTGTTGTCATCAATTAGTTCTTGGTGCTTTTCCTCATACACTCCATCTAGCCCTTAGTTCTTATAAAGACTAGAAAACTCCTATCGTCTTCCAACTTGCATACAGGGGTGTGCATGGGTTTCGAAAGCTTTAAAACAATCAAGTGAAGGTTCTTGCACAAGCTCAAAACTCCTTCCTTCCATTGCTTTCTTCATACCCTAGCTTAGGGCTTGGAGAGGCTACAAGAATTAGGCCTCTTTACACAAAGAAAAAAAACTCCTCACTCCTCTCCTTCACCTTATCAAGCCAAATCTGCTTCTGTCACCCTTGCTCAAATCTGGAACACTTCAAGATTTTTATGGCTTAGGACCTTTTCAGGCCGTACACAGGGCTAACACGGAATTTATACAAGACTTAAGGTTTCTAAGGTCTTTTCTTGGACATACAAAGGACTGTCCTCTTTCTCCAGCCACCAAATGATTTGATAATGTCTCCTGCCCTTGTCAGAGCCTTGTAAGGTCCCCAGCAACTGCTATACACATTTCTTTAATGGAGATACAGCACCCCTGCAACATGGAAAACAGAATTTGCACAATCTTTCCCTAACCGAGTGATAGCCAACTCGCCTAGGGAAAACTTTTTGGCATGCCTCCAACACTCTTAAAGACTTCTTTATTTACATAATGTACAAAAGGGGAGTCTAGCCTTGTTCCTACTAACTCCATACTGCTTGGTACGGTCAGGAAATAGGCTAGAACTCCATTTTTCTGATTTTTTTAACAGTCAAACAGCAAAACAGAAAAACACAATATATACAAGAAAAGGAAATAGCGATGAGTTAACTGACTATACAGCCACAAGTACGATTAAAATGACTTCCCTACATGCTGTAACAAACAACCAAACGCCTAACTCAGTTCATTTAATCGCTGTTTCCAGAAAACAAAACAGAAAACTATATCTTTATTCAACAAAATCACTGTTTTTCTTCTATTTTCATGAAACTGCCAACATCAAAAGTCTCCAACCTCTTCCCAGGTCGAGAAAGAGTCTTTTTCACGCCTCCAAAACCGTTAGGTTTCATTAGGTTTCACGTTTTTAACCAAGAATGGCAAAAAAACATGCTGTTTGAAAACACAGTGTGTTTTTGAACTTTTTACAAAAACATAGGAAATGGCCACCAAAACATTTCCTAATTTATTCAACTTTTCCCAATGAACCAAAAAGGTTCCCAAACACAAAATAAAAGGTGCTAAAGACCCAGCATAACAAAACAAAATGATTTTAAAACAACACATCAAAAATGTGCTTGTAATTTGGCACCTTGGCAGGTGCTCCTGCACCATATGGACTGGTCAAAATCCTACTGTTAAATACTTCAAGATATTTGGAAGAAAATGTTATATCAAGAGAGATGAAGATATAGAAAATTTTGATGCTAAAAGTGATGAAGGTATCTTTCTGGGTTATTCTACTAAATGCAAGGCCTATAGGTGTTACAATAAAAGATTGAGGAAAATGGTTGAAAGTGCAAATGTCAAGGTTGATGAAGACTTCAGTACACCATCCAAAACCTATGGATATGACTTTGATGATTAGGATGATAGTACAAACAATGGAAAGCAAGTTTAGACTAAAAATCAAGTTCAAATAATTCTGGTGAATCAAGAAGATCAAGAGGAAGGAGAAAACAGTGCAAGAGTAGAAGAAGAGCCTAAAGTTGAAGAACATCCTATGAAGACTCTGAGGTATGTAAGATTGAATAGTTCAGAAGACCAGATTATAGGTGGTAAGAACAAAGTTGTCCAGACTAGGAGAAAGATTGTTGAAGAATACTGCTTGATTTCAAAGACTGAGCCTACTAGTGTGAATGAAGCATGTAAAGATGAACAATGGGTTGAAGTAATGAAAGAGGAGCTACAGAAAATTGAAAAGAAAGATACATGGATTCTTGTTCCTAGACCTAAGGATAAGAATTTCATTAGAACTAAATGGGTCTTTAGAAACAAACTGATTGAGCAAGGTGAAGTGGTTAGAAACAAAGCAAGACTAGTATACAAAGGATATTCACAGATGGAAGGAATTGATTTTGAAGAGACTTTTTCCCCTGTTGCTAGAATTGAAGTTGTAAGATTATTTCTTGCCTATGTTGCTTACAAGAACTACAAGGTTTATCATATGGATGTCAAGTCATCTTTTCTAAATGGCGAATTGGAAGAAGAGGTGTATGTTGAGCAACTTGATGGATTTCAATTAACTAATAAGGGAGATCTATGGTGTGTCAGTTGAAGAAAGCATTGTATGGACTCAAGCAAGCCCTTAGAGCTTGGTAAGCTAGATTGGACAAGTATTTGTTGAAGCTTGGATTTAACAAAGGTACTGCTGATAGTAATTTGTATTTCAAGAATGATGATAAAGATTTGATTGTTGAGGTATTTGTTGATGATATCATTTTTGGAGGAGATGATGGTTTGTGCATGAAGTTTGCTAAATGAGATGCAGAATGAATTTGAGATGTCAATGATTGGTGAGATGAAATTCTTTTTGGGATTGCAAATTACTCAGTTAGATAAAAGGATTTTTATATCTCAATCCAAGTATGTGAAGGAATTGTTGAAGTTCGGTATGGAAGATTTAAAGCTAGTCGGTACACCCATGGTGACTAGATGCAAGTTGACAACAGAAGATGATTATATGAAAGAAAATCAGACAAGATACAGATCAATGATTGGTGGATTTTTTTATTTAACTCAAACTAGGCCTGATATTATGAATTTTGTATGCATTGTTGCAAGATTTCAAGCTGATCCGAAGGAATCTCATGTGATTGCTATGAAAATAATTTTCAAATATTTGAAGGGAACAATTGACTTTGGCCTATGGTATCCTAAAGATGATGATCTTACTTTGAGTTCCTTTACTGATGTTGATTGGGAAGAAGATGCAAATGATAGGAAAAGTACTAGTGGTGGAGCATTTTTCTTGGGTAAGAAGTTGATTTCATGGTTAAGTAAGAAGTAGAATGTCATTTCCTTATCTATTGTAGAGACCGAATATATTTTTGCTGCTAACAATTGTACTCAAGTCTTGTGGATGAAGCAAATGTTGAAGGATATCAGAGTTGTGTATAATAAGCCTATTGCTATATTATGTGATAATTCAAGTTTCACTTTTTGAGACAAAAGATGAGTGAAAAGGAAGTTAGATTGGAGTATGTGCCTATTGTAGACATCGAAAATATACTGATTGACATCGAGCATCTGATCCTAACTTACTAACATCGTTTCTTCCTAAATCATCCCTCGGTCTAACCATTTAATCAAATTCCCCTATCTAATTAAATTCATCAATATTCATCTCTTAATTAAATAAATCATTTTGTCTAATTAAGTCACTTTCTCTTCTTAATTAAATCAATCCATCTAATCTAATTATACCTATTTAATTAAATAATCAATTTATTCAATTAAATCTCTAAAGTCTATCCATTAAATTAAATAAATTAAAACCTTATTTAATTTAATCTAACATCATCCCCTTTAATTCAATAAATCAAATCTTTTATTTAATTAGCCTCCTATCATATTCCTCTCTTATCTGATTTAAATAAATCCATAAATCTAAATCAAATAAGTCACATCATCAAATCTCTTGTTAAATTAATTAAACCCTTGATTAATTTAACCTCATCTCATGTCACATCCTCTAGATAATGCAAGTTGCACATGAAAATAGAGTTAATTCATTTATTAAATCCCTATTTTCCCTCACATAGCATCTTTTGGAATATTCCCCTAATTTGAATTCAAAATCCAAGTGGGAATAAGTCCTTCCAACAAGGCATTTAAGATCTCTTACATGTCCTTTTCTTTGAGCCAAGTGGCATTTATTGCATTTTCCCTTCCCTCTTACATGTCATTTCAACAAATTTGAATTTCAAATATTTGCATTTATTGGCACAAACCCCAAATCTTGCACATCCTCCATCCATTCACAAGTTGACAAGTGGCATTTTGTCATTGGCTCATTCTTAGCCTCACATTGCTCTATTTTGGGCATGCTTTCAACTTATCAATCTATAAATAAGAGGTTAATCTAATCATCTCATCATCCACAATTTGAGTAAAGTTACCATGCTCAAATATCTATCAAATTTCACATCATTGAGCTCTTAGCTAGGTTCTTTTGCAAATTTGGCTTGGAGTCTTCATCATTCATCATCAAAAGTGGATCAAAGTTCATCACCAAGTCTACATCTATCAACATTGCATCATAGGAATTGGGAAAAGGCCAAATTTCCACATCAAATTGGCACCAATTCCCCCATGGGATCAAGAGTTTTCTATTTAGATTAGGATTTCATCTTTGGTTTATCATTTTATTTTGTTTTTTGCATATTTTCATTCCTAGTTTGAGTTGTGAATGGATTCCATGGGGAATCCTTGTTTATGCTTGCAATATCTAACTTGAGGTGTTTTATCCTTCTTGTTTTGCAGGTACGATAGATTGGGGTTCACACCTACTAAAGAGAAAATTGCAAACATCTTTACCAAGTCATTTCCTAAGGATACTTTTGAGTATCTCAGAGGGAAGTTAGGGGTGATTACCCCTCCTAATCAAAACTAAGGATGCATTTCATTGCATTATTCTATGCATTTCATAGTTATATCTTGATCTGGATTGATGTTGTGGTGGTTGTTACTCAAGGGGAGTAGTCAAATGTTCAAATGCTCATATATGTGGTTCAAAGTTTGTGTGGAGCTTAGAGATATTTGTGCATTCAAAGAAAAATCATATATCTATCAAGTTTCACTTTTTGAGAGAAAAAGTGAGTGAAAAGGAAGTTAGATTGGAGTATGTGCCTGCTAAAGAGTAGATTGCAGACATCTTTACCAAGTCGTTGCCTAAGGATACTTTTGAGTATCTCAGAGGGAAGTTAGGGGTGATTACCCCTCCTAATCAAAACTAAGGATGCATTGCATTGCATTAGTCTATGCATTTCATAGTTATATCTTGATCTGGATTGATGTTGTGGTGGCTGCTACTCAGGGGGAGTAGTTAGATGTTCAGATGCTCAGATATGTGGTTCAAAGTTTGTGTGGAGCTTAGAGATATTTGTCATTGATGTCAAAGGGGGAGAAGATCATTTGAAAAACTTTTTGGGGGAAAAGAAGAGCCTTGTGGGAAAGAAGATCATGTGAAAGAGTTGAGGAGAAAATGAGTCAAAAGCTAAGGGGGATTAAGTGTCAAGAGTTAGTTGCATTGATGGTGTTTTTCACATCATGTGTTGTCATCAATGCCAAAGGGGGAGATTGTTGGATGTTGTGGTTATATTGTTGATATGCGGTTGTCATTGATGTCAACATTATTAGCATTAATTCATTAGAAGTTGTATATGTCAAGGATATTGAGAAAATTGTAATGGAATGAGTTGCAGGTTGTCAATGGTGAAGTGAAGTTCAATATGTTGGTAAGTTCTGTACATTGATGATCAGAGGTTGTGGACTAAAGGGTTTGTTGCTGAGTGTATCTAGTTTATCCATGTCAAATTTTAGAGATCCGTGTGAAGATTTACATTCTGATAATTTTTTTGTTGCTCCAGTTGGTGTTACTGATTAAAGATGATGCAATTTTAACTAGTTCAGTTTTTGTGGATGATTATATGGTGATTCGTGATGTTTGTGGATGTTTCTAGATCATGCTCTATCTTTCTTGCACATTCACATTGATTGTTGTGCTTGTGGTTGGCGATTTTCTCTTGTGCGTTCATGTTTTTAATGTTCTTGGCCAACATGGTGTTTATAGCTTGTTGTGGATCTTCGAGGAGTAATTAATTGAAGTGTTTTCATGTTGGATATTTTGATTTGTGTCTTCACTAAGTTGTGGTAGACCTTGGTTGATTCGCATTAATAATCTTTAGTGTTTTGGGCCGATAGTTTATATTCATTTTATTATTTTGTTGAAGCCGACATGTAGGGATGAAATTTCCTGTTGTGGATATATATAAGTGATTGTTTATTCAAATTGATGTATGCAAGTGGATGTCAAGTGTGTGTATATGTGTGAATGAATTTCTTATCATTCAAAGGTAGAGGGGAGTGTGAAGAAGAGTGAAGAAATGTTCATGTGCTTAACTGAAACTGTGATCAGGCATTAGCAAATGTTATTTTATCAGTTCAAATCCCTGTGGATGTAATCTGATTCTTTCTATAAGATAGTGTGTCTTACCTTGGGCGGTTAGCCTTGTTGTAATTGAGCAGTGCACTTTAGGCAGTGCGCCTAAATGCATGTGCATTCTCCATATTTTATTTCTTTATAATTTTAATAGGGTATAATCTTGTGGACTGACCTCCACTGTGGTTTTTTCCCTGACAGGGTTTCCACATAAAAAAAATCTTGGTGTTATGTGTGTTTCTGATGTGTTATTGATTTGTGCTTTCATGCTTATTATTTAGATATGAGAATAAGGTTATTAAGTTGAATAAGTTTTAATATCCAGGACAACTGATTCACCCCCCCTCTCAGTTGTCTACCCTTGTGTTGCCAACAATTTTGATAAGTTGAAAGGTTTTTAAAGAGTTATCTATTCTTTTGAGTTGGTTTTTTTTAATCAATTTTGTTGCTTCTAGATTTTATTGTGCTTGATTTTTTATATAAAAAACTCTCACACAATAAAATTCACAAACAACAAAGTTGATGGTAATATGGATTGTAGAAATCTAATAGTATTGGTCTTTTTTACCTTAATTTATTACATTTGCTTCAAATCTATTTGAATGTAAAATTTCTTAGGTCTAATTTTGAATCCAACTAGTTTTTCCTCAAAATGCTATGACAACATTCAGATGAGCTATTATGTGTTGCTTTGTAATAATAACCCCAACTTGACCCAAAACATTACACAATTTTTTTATTTTGTATGCTAGTGACATTCCAAACCTTAGTAAAAAAATTTGTTGACGAATTAGTTAAGAAATAGCAATGCAATGCAATTCATTCCAGCAATATAAGTTTTCACAAATACATGTATAACTAAGGGTCATCTGCACAATACCATTTTGATTATGACAATAAGAGATCAATAAAGGTTAAATGCTAATACTAAACAAAATCGTACCTTAGTGTTCTTCTAATGTAGGTTGTTTCCTCGACCTTACATCTTATTCATGTTTTTAGAGAGAGGGTGTCATGAGATCCCAACCACATGGATTTAAGTCCCTATCCACCTTATCCAAATAGATTACGTGGACCATGGAGAGAGAGATTATCAATCATGGCAACCTATTTTTTTCAAGGTAACTAACCACTAACCATTCACCCAAAGAGTTCCTACAACAGTAACTTTGAGTATCAATTCTCACAACAGGGTTACCCAAGATTGACAATGGGGTTTTGACCAATCTCTTAATTTCCTATTCTTTTTTAGGATTATCCTTTCCCTATAGTCCATTAGACAACTAAGCTTAAAACATAACCCATCACCTACATGCTATTGACCTTAAGGCTTGCATGCCCCTAGCGAAAAAATCATCTAACCCTCTAGAGTAGCACTAGGCATCCATCACATGCATACTATTGGCACTAAGGCTTGCATGCTACTGGTGGAATCCATCTAGGCTTCTAGAACAACACGAGGCATCCATCATCTACATACTATTAACACTAAGGCACGCATGCAGCTACTAGTGGAAACCATCTCACTATCTATGGGGAATGACAAAAAGTATATCGGTAGAGAATGCTCCTTGAATTCCATCAAGTTGGAGCATGATAAGTTGGTCTTATGCAATTCATAGGAGTTATCCATTGGTGATCACCTTATATGGGAAGGAACAATCTACACCTTAGGGGGTATACACCCTCTACCTATTCCCTCATAGAGTTATTACTCCATCTATCTTGTGTTGCATTAAAAGTTAGCTCCCCCTGCACCCATCTTAGCCCTATAATTGGAAAAGAGACTCCTATTTTAGAGAAAGTAATTTTAGGAGTGGCCTCCTCTATGGCTAACTACCCATTTCAATATTAGTAAGATGTAACTGGGTACAACAACCTAATAATTTCCAAAGTCCTTTTTGGTATGAACAAAACAACTTAGGAGAAGGTACCCACACTTCCAATGGAAGGTGGGTATATGTAAGGAACTAGTTCTAATCTTGTAATATTTGAATTGTAGCCCACTACCATAGTTTTGTGAGGTCCTCATGATATATTACTTCACAATGAGAAATTATATATTATTATTTATTTAATCATTTTAACCTAAAGTTTCTTCTACGATTGATTAAATTATTTAATTTAATTAATTTTTCATAGCTTCAAAAATAATGAATTATTATTCATTTTATTTTTGAAAACTTTCCTCTATTTCACTCTTTACTTAACTCCCCCTTTTTCTCACTTAACTCTTCTATTTTTTTATTTCCTTTTTCACTTGACCGATCCTTTCTTCTAGTTGACTGCCTCTTGCTTTTAGTTAACTCTTCCATTTCCTTGAATTTCTCAACTTAAATCTTACATATTTCAATTTCTCGCTCCACATTTCCCTTCCATTCTTCTATTTTGAAAATGGGCAACTCTTACATTTGCCATTTTTCAAATGAGAAACTTTCCCATGAAAGTTGTCTCATTCTATCTTAGCCATTCATTCTCTATTCAATCTCATTCATTCATTTCACCAGTCTTCATCCATAAATTTGAGTTTCGATCTCCATTTTTTTCTTACCACCATCTTTGAATCTTTGTTGAAATTATCGTCTTAAACCACTGTCTTTGAATCTTTGTTGTCACCATTATCATTATAAGCCTTTTGCGTTGTGCACTCCGAAAATATGAGACCAACATATCACAAAAATTTTCAAAGAAAAGAGGTGAAGGGAAATGTAATTTATTCAACTATGGCATAAGAGGTATAATTCATTTTTTGTATGCTTTAATTTCACCTTTTATGCTTATTTGTTTTCTATTTCTAAGATTGGGAATTTAGCTTGTTACTAATAGTTTGGTGGTTGTTGTACAAGTTTCAAGCTCTCAAACTTGATTTTGAAGAAACATTTTCTTCAGTTGCTAGATTGGAAGCCATATGGATGTTTCTAGCCTTCTCTGTTTATAAGAAATTAAAATTCTATTAGATGGATGTCAAGTCTGCCTTCTTAAATGGGAACCTAGAAGAGAAAGTCTACATAGAAAAAATTAAAGGTTTTTACTTGTCAAAAGAATATTAGGTTTGCATATTGAAAAAGGCATTGTATGGTCTAAAACAAGCACCTAGAGCATGGTATTCAAGACTATACAAGTACCCACAACAACAAGGATTCAATAAAGGATGTGCAACCAACAATCTATACTTCAAATCAAAAGGTGAGCATATGATAATAGATGTTTATGTGGATGACATCATTTTTGGTGGTAGCAATAATAGAATGTGCAAGGAGTTTGCTACTCAAATGCAAAATGAATTTTAGATGTCAATGCTTGGAGAATTTTTGTTCTTCCTTGGTCTATAAATAGTACAAACTGATGAAGGGATATTTACATCTCAAACCAAGTATGCTAAGGAAATGCTCAAGAAGTTTATAATGGAAGACAACAAACCAGTAGGTACTCCCATAATAATTGTATGTAAGTTGAGAAAAATAGATGAATCCTCTAATGCAAATCAGACCATATATAGATCAATCATAGGTAGCTTGTTATACCTAACTACGTCAAGGCCTGATATCATGCAAGCAATGTGCATGGTTGCAAGATTCCAAGCTTCTCCTAAAGAGTCACATGTCAATGTAGTGAAAATAATCTTTAGATATATCAAGAGTACAATTGACTATGGTCTATTGTACCCTAAAAGTGAAGATTTCATTTTAACAACATATACAAATGTCGATTGGGTAGGAAGTGTGGATGATAAAAGAAGCACTAGTGGTGGTGTGTTCTTCCTTGGAAACAAACTTGTTTCATGGCCGAATAAAAAGCAAGAGTTGGTTACTATTTCTACAACTGAAGTGGAGTATGTTGCAACAATGGCTTGTTGCACTCAAGTGTTGTGGGTGAAGCAAACACTTAAAGACATCAAGATAGAGTACAAATCACCTATCTCTATTCTTTGTGATAATTCAAATGTTGGGTGATCCCACAATACTGGTTTACAATTTTTGGCCAAAATGAACACTGAAATATTTTTTTCTAACTAAATCTTCACTTTCGGGCACCTATAGCGGCTAAATTGTGAGGAATTTGAAGAAGATGCAAACTAATGATTTGTGAATTTTTTTCTATAGATCCTAAATATATTTTTTTCAAAATTTTTGGAATCAGATTGCACTTCTTTTTCCATCTCCGTCAAAAACTATTTTTTTCAATAAACACCATTTTTAAGGAGTGATGCTCACCGTATACAACATAACTTTTTTTCCATGAAGGATAAAATTCGAATTTTTTTTAATTTAGATTTTTAACTACGATATCCAATGCTTCCAATTGGTTTCATAGTGTTTTATTGAATATTTTTTCCTTAATTAAGTTTCAAAGTCAAACCAATTACATTTCATACATACGCAGATCGTTATGTAAATTTTTTTGTATCAAAAATTCACTTTTTTTTGTTGGATCAAGGACTTCAATATTTGGTGCACTCATATTTTTCAATTTTTTTTATAATCTGCTATTTTTCCACATGTGCAAAATAGAGAGCTTGATTTTTGAAAACCTATGTTTAATAAAACTAAAAAAAATACATAATAAAACCAAAACATATTAAAATTATATTCGTTGGATAGCTCGTTCTGAGGACTACCATCATCCAGTTGGGTTTGTGTAGACTCCTCCATTTTCATCCTCAACCTGAGCATCAAAGGGAAAAATTTTGCAGTTTTTTGGTGCCATAGGGTGAGAAGGTGGGAAAAGGGGGGTTTGAGCGAACCCCCATTCCACAAGCATATTCTTTTCTCATTTTGCCAAGAAATGTGGGACCCAACATTTAATGGGTTCACTTGAAGGGGGGTTCTAGCGAACCCCCTTTGGGTTTGCTTGAACCAAAAGTTTGTTTGAACCCCCAAAAACCAATTTTTTTTGCATGGGGTCATCTTTTGCAACTTTTCCTTCCTCACTCAAATCGTAAACCACTTTTGTGGGTTTACCCTACTATTAACATACCAAAGAATCTAGTCATGCATTCCAAAACTAAGCATATATCAATCAATTGTCACTTCTTAAGAGAAAAGGTTGTAGACCAAGAAGTCACAATGGAATATGTGCCAACCTAGGATCAAGTTGTAGACATATTCAGCAAACCTCTTCCCAAAGAGAAATTTGAGTATTTGAAACAAACATTGGGAGTGGTTGCTCCTGCCTCACATCACTAGATCATAGTGATAGGACATGAGTCTAGGGGGAGAATCACATAAGCTTTGTTCATCCCTAGAAGAAGAGAGAAAAAGAAAGTCAGGTATGATTGGTTTTACAAATCTCTAACGACTTGATGGTTGAAGCTTCTTGGAAAAACTCTGTTATCTGATTAAAGGAGAGAAAATTTTGGATATAGAGAGAGAAAGTTGGAGTCCCTTTTCCATTGATTTCAAAGGGGGAGAAAAAGTGAATTCTCTCAGAGAAAAAGTGCAAATATTCTATGGAGAAAAGTTACAAATAGAGATATGAAAAATTCTCTAGTACCTAAGGGGGGGAAAGGTTGTTGTGAAAAGCTTCAATTCATGTTCATCAGAAGTCTTGATGAAAGTATAGTAAATACCAGAGAATGAGCAAAGCATTCATTTTAAAGCACATGGCATTTATTTTGCTACCAAAGACAAAGGGAGAGATTAATGGTAATATGATTGCCATTAATGTCAAAAGGCATCAAATTGATGCCAAAAGGGAGATTGTTGGAATTATAGTGATCATTGATGTCAAATGATTAGTCATAGGTAGAATGGTGAATATTGATGGAGAGAAAAGCATGTTTTCGACATGATTTGCAAAGTTACAATATTGCATTAAATTTGCAATATTGTCAAGAAAAGTTATCATGTTTATATAGTGACTGTCTCTAGAGGTTTGCAGGGAAATAAATAGCATATCTATTATGGGTTTTTCAAGCACAATCCAGATGTATGATCTACAAGTTCAAATGATAAGGAGTGAACTCTGAATTAAATTATCTTTTCTCTTGGCCATTATTAGGGTTTAGTAGAAAAACCCTAAGAGTTTCAGTCATGGTGTTCATAAAGATGTATATTTTCCAGTTGACTAGCAATAGACAGTTTTAGGTCACTTAAGTTATGACTTAGGCACTCTTAGTCATTGTGAAATTGGTCCCTTTGTCCTAGTGATTACTAGCTTAGCTAAGTGTTTGGATATCCTAATTTTTCCTAAGTCTAACGCTTAATACTTGATTAACAGTGGAGATTAGCAATTGAAAATCAGGCGACTCCCTCATGCATGCAAAGCTATTTGGCATGCAGAATCACAGAAACACACCATGTGTCTAATGGTACAGAGCTCAAGACTCTCTTCTTTGGCAAGATCAACGAATAATGCAGGAGAAGTTAGATATCAATGGTTGTCGAGGAATCACTATTTTAATCCACTCTAACAAGGATAAAACTATGATAACATGAATAGGTGACAAGTGTCCAAATTTAGGCGATTACAGCGTAAGGACTCTATGCATCACATTTTTCATTCTTCACACACAAGGCCAAAATTTTCTAGTAAAAACAATGTGATGAAGATCAATGGTGTGCGTTGAAGGTAAAGATTAGATGGTTTTCACTATTTCATGGAAAGGATGGTGGGTCCCCATGTTGGCTCTATAAGAACACAATATACTGATGTGTGTCAACAATGAAAGGTGGGAATCTCTCATTACATCACATAGCTCCTATACATCACATATATCATTCTTCAAGAATGAAGCAAAAATTCGCTAAGCATCTGGTATACAATAGAGATTGATAACGCTAATTCAAAGGAGATATGATCTAATGGTTACATTTTAAAGTTGATTCAAATCAATGAAGACCATTAGATCATGGCATGAAGTTGGATATCTATGGCCAATATTTGAAGATATGATTCTTTCAACATTTAGGCAATAAAACAAAGTGCAAATGGTGGAAAGCAATATAACTGACATAAAAAGAAAAATTAATTGCTACACAGCTGGAATTTTAATGATGATTAAATGATATGGTCGGTAAAAGGAAATAATAGTTAGAAGATCTAATATAGATCAAGTCTTGCATGTAATGGAATTTAATGCATATCAAATCTAGGGTTTGATATATGCTAAAAATAGAAAATATAGTGAATTATGGTGGTGATGCATGGATCGAGAAATAGAAGACTTGTCGGTGAAGAAATATGAGATGAATGTTATAAAACAATGACAATGATGTGAATACATATGAGTGCAAAGTGATGATGAATTTGTAGTGATAGAGAAGAGTGAACATACAAGAAGAGAGACCTAGAACAAATGCTAATCATCTAGGATACACACTAAGTGTGAAAAGTGTAGCAGAGAGAGAACATAGGATGTTCTAAAGTGTCGAGGGCAGAGTAGAGAAGAAGAGAATGAGAAGTTGCAGAACAGGTCTACAACAATGAATTGGATTCATTTGAATCACTTATAGTCAGGATTTGTAGCTCCATAATTTTCATTATAAATTTGATTTGTTGGTGCCATCAGAAAGCTGAGTTGGAGCTCAGTTAGGGACTAGTTGCTTCCTTAGAGTTGGTTCTCTTAAATTAGGGGACTAGTGTCTCCTTAGGGTTGGTTTTCTTAAAATTTGTAACAAGTGAGGTTTTATTGTGAGACTAGATTAGGATAGTAGATCCTAGTAGCTATTCTCACCATGGTTTTTCCCATATCGAGTATCCCACGTATATCTAGCATAATTTGTACTTGTATGTGTTTTTGATATCTACATGTTCATTCAATCTACATTAAAAGCTTTAGAGGATAAGTTTTAAATGATCTACTAATTCACCTCCCTCTTAGTAGATAGTTGTGTCCCAACAAAACATGCAAATATACAAGTCCTTATGTCTTGATTTATAATGCCATGTTAGATACTCATTTATGAATAATCTCTAATAAACAAGGAAAAGAAGAAAGCATGTACATAGGAAACAAATATATCTCCAAAAGAGGGAAATAGTAAAATATGTACATTGGATGGATGGGGATTCAACATTAATAAATTTATCACAAATATTTAATGAATACCCTTTGAGAGTTGATAATGAAACCCCACAACAATGTTGTAGCTCTTGCACCAAAGGAATATGCTCATAAATAAATGTTCAAGATAATTCATTTATGGCAAATGACATTTCTCCCCTTGTGAAAAATAATCAAATGGAAAATAATGAGGTAACTCTCACTCCAAGAAGAAATATGAGATGAAGTATCATGATGCATCCTATCTCTGAAATCTACTCAAATATGCCCATCTGAACACAAAATATGCCTTAATTCACAAAAAGTTAAAGTAATCCAAACCCATGTGAAGAAAAATGAAATCCAAGATCCAAAGACAAAGTAGATATGATAAGAATATGAAATAGTTTTTATAAAATAATATTTGAATATCCTCAAGAATGTCTACTAAAGTTGTAATATGAGATTCATAAAACAAAACTATAATACCTACCAAGTGGTCATCTCAAGAATCTAAATCAAGAATATAATTTATATGCTACTACTCTAAATTTGAAGTAGGATTAGGAGGAGATAGAATGTTTTCCAAATAAGAAAACTGAATATGTCCTCAACCTCAATATGGTAAATCATAGAATTTTAGAAACTTATGATTTCAAATGTAAGAGAAAGAGAGGTAGAAGAAGTATCAGTTTCATCAGAATGCTCAAGGACCTCCAAATATGAAAACTCCTATAAAGTACTATCATCAATAGATATATTATCTGCATCATAAATGGGTATTAAGGTTTTCCATAGCAATGATCATAAAATGGAGATGAATAAGTGTCTCCATACAAATGCCAATTTTTTTTCCATGGAGTGTAGGGACAATCAAGTTGTGAAAGGTCACATGTAACAAGTCAAAATAAAAGATGCAATAGATTGATCCTAGGAAATGATAAATATTATTTTTTCATGCTAGGTTCCTATAGTATATACTAGAATTTTCATTTGGCAAGCATGTAGTCAAGTATATCTAGGATCCTTAGCCTAAAAACATAAAGAACATAAGGAGTAAATCAAGAATATAAGGTCCTCAATGTAATCTTAAGGTTCTTTATGTTTTTAGGCCAAGGATTCAAAATAAACCCCCACATTTACAAAGAAAAATTAATAATAATAATTTATAAATATTTAAGAATTCAAAAAATATTGATCGAACTACGAGTATACTTGCTTTCTTTCGTTTATCTTAGAGGGCCTGCCTTGTGGGAAAAATTAATCACCCAAGGGAACAACCCAACTGGTAACACACTAAAGCCAAGCGACTTCCAACCAGGATATAAATGTGGGTACTTGAACAAAGGAAAGTATCATGAGGATAGTTCCAACGAGAAGGGAAACAATGGTCTCTCTCTGCATGGATTATCCCCCACGAATGAAATGTATGTACTAGAACCCTTGTTATAGTTTGGCCACAAACCTTTATCTATTCTTTGGTGCAGCAACGGTCATTGCAAAGGCATCCACATTCTCATAGTTTTTAGTAGATATGAGAAATATGCCATGGGAGATTCATACGTGTTGATGCTTGGTTGCCCCATAGAAGTGAGTGACATGGAGGGGAGCCAGTGGGATCGAGCATCTAATCATCCACTAAGAATAAGTGTGGTTGGGGTAAAACTTGCATGGAATCCAAAAGAATACAATCTTTCACAACCTTAGGATTGTACATTGCTTGTTGTGTCTTTACCAATGTGTTTTTGAACCAATTTCAATCACAAACATCACATGTTGAAAGTGAAAAACTTGATTCAGAAAAAAAATCATCAAAACAATCAAGTCTCTAACTAAAAAATCTGAAGAATCAAACAAACTTCCAAGAAATGGTGTTATTCTCCCAGTTTGGCACATCTTGTAAACTTTCTAGCGCATATTGGTTGCCTTCTAGGGCATCTTGTACCTATTCTAGTGCATCTTGCACCTATTCTGGCACATCTTGCACCTATTCTGACATATTTTGCACTAGTTTTGGTGCATTTTGCACTTGTTCTGGCACATTTTGCACTAGTTTTGGTGCATTTTGCACATGTTTTGGCGCATTTTGCACTAGTTTTGGCACATTTTTCACTTGTTCAAGTGCATTTTCCCCTTGTTTTGGTGTATTTTGCAGACCACAAAACCAATGAACTAAGTTCATCTCCTATCTGATAGTCAGTCTCATTCCGAGAATCATTTTCAATCTAAAACCATTCCTCAGGTACAACAGAGTCTAAACATGTGCTTTATCAAATGATTTCACGAAAGATCAAAATCAAGAAACCAAGGTCCAAAATTCTTAGTCCAAAAGAACATAAAAAATGTCTCTCAACACTCTACGAATTTAGAGAGAGGTTGGTCTTCAATTTCTACAAAAGAGCTTCAAAGAACAATCCCAACTTGTACTCATTTTACTATTGTCAAAATCCAATCCTTTTTCAAAGATTTGAGTATCTTGTATAGGAAGAAAATTTGTCTCTAGTTTCACGGTTTGAACCCAAAATTCTAAAACTTTCTCAAGTCCAAAATCATTCCTTAGGTACCTTAGAATCTAAACTTTTTAAAATTGATCTCTACAAGTGGAATTTTCCAACCTAAACCAAGATCTAACATCTCAAAGTACCAAAATCATCAAATTTATCACACCTCTGATTATTAAGCCTAGTTTCATCATCAGGATTTATCATCATCTCATTGGGAAACGAAGCTATATAGTTAAATCAAACCTAGTCTCATTAGAATTTGTCAATATATTTGACTTGTTTGTAATCCTTGGTACTTTTCCAAAACTTAGATCAAATTTTAGTCTAAACTATAACATTTGTATGCCTGTTCAAACAAGGTTACAAAAAAAAAACTCAAGGAAAAAGGACTCGAAAATCAAAACGTTAAAGAGCCAAACATTGAAACTCCAACCACTGGAACTCCAAACATTGAAATTCCAACCATTGAAACTCCAATCATTGAGACTCAAAACACCAAAACTCAAAACAGTGAAACACAAAACACCATGGCGAAAGCTAAAGAGAATCCTTTTCATGGACTCAACAACATTGAAGGGGAAGAAATAATGAAAGAAGATATCCAACATGCTAAACAAGACCCCAATTTCCACAACTGCTTAGAAAATATTTTTGAAAGAAATGGGGAAAAATACCTCCTTATGCTAGCTAAACAAGGTGCCAAATTGTCTAACGACTTTGATGTGAATCAATTGAAAGCACCACCTAAAAAGCCTAAAAATGATCATAAACAAGTGGTTGCTCTAACTCACCAAATGAAGAACCCTCAACAACAAATTATTGATATGCAAAGGGGAACCTCAAATCGATACTTGATCTAAGAAATTTTTCTTTATCCATTTGATCAAAGTATCCACATGATCCCCTTTCCCAAATGTTGCGAGTTCCCAAAGTATGACAAATACAATGGAAAAACTGATCCGATAGACCATGTGAGGGAATTTAGGACCATGAGTCTTGAATTTGCATATGAGGAAACATATTTGATAAGATTATTCCCAAGAAGCTTAGGTGGACATTTTCTTGAATGGTTCTCCAAACTCACCCCACCAATTAACACCTTTGAGGAATTAGTCAACAAGTTCATCACCCAATTTTCTTACAACATCGAACATGACATTACCATGAAAGATCTTTGTAACTTGAAACAAATCAAGGGTGAATCATTCCTTGTATTCCTACAAAAATGGGGAAGGTTATTTGCATGATATTCTTGTCCCGTACCTGAAAAGGAAAAGATATAAATCTTTATTGACAACCTCAATGACGAGATGACTTATAGATTGGAATTGCAATGTCCCCCAACCTTCAAAAAATTGATTGAAAATGGGATTAAAATTGAAGAGGCTTTAGTCAAGAGAGGATTCATCAAGATATACAATGAAAACAACTAATCAAACTCCTCCAACAATTACAATAATGGTGAAAAACCCAAGTTTTGGCAACAAAACAAGAACATTGGAAACAACGATGGTGCAGTAGAAATTCAAAATGCAAAACCTATATTCAACCTAACAACATCCACCACCAAAACTAATCAGAATAACAACCCCCCCAAAAATCAAAGCAACAACCAAAGCAACAACCAAGGAAACAACCAAAACAACAACTAAAATGTCAACCAAAGCAATAGTCAAGGTAATGCTAGATCTAGAACACCATCGTATCAAACATACTCAAATCGAAGGAAGTTCACCCCTTTGGGACAATTATTAGAATCAGCATTAAAGGAACTTATTGAAGCTAAAGTCATAATGTTACCAGAGGCAAGAAATTGGGAACCACAAGTTAAGCCTCCATGGTGCAATGATGCTCATTTATGTCACTTTCATCCCAACAAAGGACATAATACCAATGAATGCATGTAGTTGAAAACTTGATACAAGATCTAATTGACAACAAGATGATATTTGATGAGGGACTCCAAAAAAACAATGATCATGGGGCATTCAAGAACCCTCTACCAAACTATGAGAAAGGAGAGTCTTCATCATCAAGTAACAAAGGAAAAAACATAAACTATGTCTATGACACCACTATTCTGCATATTGAGGTGGTTGACGATCCAAGCCATGAAAAATCAAATCTTATTGCAAATGATAACTCAACCAATGATAACACCATTGAACATTAACGAAACATCATTGCAATTGAAAATAATCACCATAATGTTGATACTACCTCACATCAAATCAATGTTATCAAAATCAGGGAGCAACAAGACAACACACTTGTCAATGCAATCACATGAGGACAAGCCAAGGTAACATTAGGTTGTGTTATAATATTATGGCTAATGAGGAGAGGGGGGAGAGGGATTAAAAGTAGACAAAGAAGGATATGGAGATAGGAGAGATAGAATGAGGGAGGGAAATGCATGAAGAGAGAGAGGTTTAGATAGAGGGGGATTCATCATAGAGAGAGAGAGAGAGAGGTAGGGTGGGAGGGAGAGAGAGAGAGAGAGGAGATAGAGAGGGATAAAGGTAGAGAGAGGTGGGGAGAGAGGGAGGGAGGGAGGGAGGGAGGGAGAGGTACATAGAGAGATAGATTGAGGGGGGATAGAGAAGTAGAGGGGGAAGGGGAGAGATAGGTAAAGACAAAGAGGGGGGGAAGGATGGACAAAGGGAGGGCGAGGTATGTTAGGAGGGATGGTGGGAGAGGAGAGATAGAGAGAATTGGAGAGGGATGGGGGTAAGGCAATGAGAGGTGGAGAGGTAGGGTGAGAGGGATAGATGGAGGAAGAGAGAGAGGGGAAAGGAGGTAGGGAGAGGTAGGTAGAGAGGGAGAGGTTGAGTGGAGATAGAGATAAGTAGAGAGGGAAGGTGAAAGAGAGATGTATATATTGCTCCCAGCTCCTTGTAGTTTAATTTATACTTTTATTATAATTGTAGTGTAGAAAAATGTATCCCTTTACATTTTCACACTTGTTTAGGTCCTTGTTAAAATCTAGTTTATTTATACCTTAATTGGTCTTATTTTGCATCCACAAGCCTAATTAGATGCATTTTTCTATGGATAATCTCAACATTTAACAAATGACAAATCATAATTTGATGTTTGTGGTTATGTGTTCCAAATCTAGGGATCTCAGACTCATATGCCCCTTTGGGCGTATGGGTCCTACCTAGGTATCGGGACCTAATTTTAAATGTTATATTAAACACAACACTTCTTGAAATCTTTGTCTCAAGTTTAAGCCACTAGGACTCTTACGCTCAACAATGTGTATGAGTCTCGCTTTAACCTAGACCTATTTTAATTCAAAATCTTGGTGGTATTTTATTATCCTAGATCCGATGTCGACTTTTAGTGTTGTAATTTTGGGAAATTTGGCATAAACAAGTATAAATACAAGGATATTTCACATAATTTCTCCTAACAAGCTAGCAATTTTTCAAGTCATCTAAGGTTTCAAGAGAGCATTCCTAAGGAAATTTTATGAGTTTACAAGAGCATTCAAGAGCTGATCATCAAACATTTTGGAGCATAAATTCAAGATTTAAGCATCATGTCAAGGTCTTCATGCATCATGTATGTTTGTGAGCTAACATGTTGATATAGGATTTGTGATCCAAGTTCAAGCATTCAAATCCATATCAAGTGTCATGATCAAGATCTATATCCATTAAAGCTAATTCATACAAGTTGTAGATCTACACTCCAAGGATTCAACAAGGTTTGGTGAGTTGTTACATTAATTTTTTCATTCATCATTCCTACATGTTATTTTGATTCATTTCAAAGCTTAATTACTCGGTTTTGACTGAGGAAGACCCCTATCCACTAACAAAAACAAAAAAAAATATCTTTGTCTTGTGATGTGTGTTTCGTAGATTTATGTGAATGGGACTCATTCGCACAACCTAACGATTTAGTCCCTGATATAGCCTTTTGACAACATTCAACAGTGTTAGATCTGGGTTCAGAAGATTTAGAAAAATCCTAAAAAATCCCATAGCAGGACTCATACGTCCAACCTGGTGTATTAGTCTTGTGTCAGTTTCTTATCACCGTTTAGCAGATCCTGATCAATTCTCATAGAATCCTAGATCCTACCTTGAAAACCCTAGAGTGGGACTAAATTTCCCAATCTAGCATAGTAGTCCCGATAACAATCTGAAATAGAAATTTATAGGGTTACAGGCCTTGTTTTTGCCTCTCCACTCCTCCAAGTACTTTTCTATTTAATTTTGTTTGCCAATTTGATTTCATGCTTTTAATTATCTAGGGTTTTGTGCATAAGTGTTTGCATTTCTCCTTGGAAACTTGATTTAATGGTGAACCCCCATCTAATTACAATAGGAATCCCCTAGTCCCTCCCTTAATCAAGT